>JAOVVA010126279.1:0-11020 GCA_028565275.1 Leiocassis micropogon | reverse complement strand
TAAGTGTGACAAACATGCAAAAGAATAAGAAATCAGGAAGGGGGCAAATAGTTTTTCACACCACTGTATATATATATCAAAGCAAATTTCCCCAATAGAAATAATGTAAACTCAGATGATTTGTTCCACAGGCCAAAAATATTCATATAAAATTAATTAATACAAAATTTAAAGTTAAATTTATTAACCTGCACTTTACCTTTAAAAATAATTCCGACAGAGCAGTGTTTCCGTTAGTGTGTGTGCACGTGTGTTTATGTGTGAGGGCGAGAGGAGAGGAGGAGAAAGGGGGCTACTGTGTAGGATGAATTTCACACACCAATACTCACACGCGCGCGCATGCAAACAATTCTCTGTGTGGAAACATCTTTTAACAAGGAACCTTTCTTATGACATTCTCTCGCGCAGCGAGACTGAGACTGGGCATAAGAGATGGTTACCCATAATCCCGTAGCACGCAAGAGAGAAGAACCATTGGCTTAGTTGGCTTACATGTGACGCTCAGCAGACAAATCACATGCATGCTACTTACATATCAAGACCTTGCTTGTTTATTAAATTAAAAAAAAAAATAATAATATGCTCGTCTTGCAAAGCACTCACGGACCAGGTAACTCGCAATCCAATGTTCCACTGTATATTAGTATGAGATTTATACTGAGACTAGTATACTAGTCTGAGATAATGCAGAGAAAACATATATAATATTTGCACAATTATGCAATTTAAAACTGTTTTACTATGTAGTGCTTCAAAATACAAAAGACAAAAAAACATTAAGAAAAACATTAAAACAGGAATAAACAGGGCAACATTTCAATGTGTAACAAAAAAAACATGAACCATCTTACCATGGCATTAAAAAAACTGACAAAATACCACATTCTGATTTGTAACCATGCTACACAACAGTTCTGCAATGAAAGGGAGGGAAGTGGAACAGTAAGAATACAGGTTGAAAAGGTGAAGAAGGTGGAAAAGAGGTAAAGAAACGAGTGCAGGCAGGTTGGAATGGGTGGAAAAAAAGGTGTCAGGAGTTCTGTGTGATGGAAAAATATCAGAGAGAATCAAGCGGAAGATGTACAAGACAGTGGTGAGACAGGCCATGACGGTTTAGCGACAGCGTCACTAAGGGAGAGACAGGAGTCAGAGCTGGAGGTAGCAAAGCTGAAGATGTTGAGGTTCTCTTTGGGAGTGACACGGTTGGACAGGATTAGAAAGGAGTACATCAAAGGAACAGCTCATCTTAGATGTTTGAGGGAAGTTAGAAGTTAGGGAGGCCAAATTAAGATGGTTTGGACATGTTCAGAGGAGGGAGAGTGAGTATATTGGTAGGAGAATGTTGGACAGGGAGCTGCCAGGCAGGAGGAAAAAAGGGAGGCCAAAGAGGAGGTAAATGGATGTAATAAGTGAGGATATGAAGCTAGTGTTGATGGAGAAGATAGGGATAGGCAGAGAGAGGTGATGAATCTAACACTGTAGGGTGTTTTTTTATTATTTATTTATTTATTTTTTGCTAGGTTCTTCATTCCGTACTCCGAGTACTTTACTTTTTTCTCACTTGCTGACTGTCTACAATGAAACAAATCATAAAGCAAAATATCAACAATTACAGATACACAATATGCTTACATTTTTATTCCCGAAACATAAGTTGTCTTTACCACAACTGGCTTTAAATGCTGCGGTGTATGTAATTGGTGTTGCGGAGGATGAGGTGCCTCAGGATGTTTTGCTAACTATAGAGAAACCATGATGGCTTAATGATTTTTTTCTCAGTGCAAATAATTAGACCTTAATAATGTACATTTACATTAAAAAATTGTAAATAACAAAACCTGTTTTGGTAATGAGAATCAAAATGTCATGTTAACGTTCTGACAATAGAATATTTAATCATTTATAAGGGGGTAATAAGAATTTCAGCAGAAATGCAGTAAAATAGAAAAAAATTATTCATTCTCATGATGAAATTACACAACGTGCAAGGTAGAGAACAGTATTTTCTTTATTCTGATGTTTTTTTGTATCACTAAATTACACATTTTATATTTAAAATCATTAGTGCCATGATGTTTTAATGGTTTCATGAGAATCACCCATATGTTTATTAAAAAAACAACTAAACAAATAATAGCTAAAATGCTGTGAGCTTTAAGGGCCATGATTTAAATTACACTCCCATGTATACTCCATTCATCCATCTATCAACCTCTGTAGTCCAACTAGGGACCGTGGAGGCCAATGGTGACCATTGTATTTTTTTTTCCATTTTTACAACCATAGTGGAACCACCAGTCAAGATTCACACACTATTGGCAATTTGGGAACGCCACTTAGCCTAATCTACATGTTTTGGGACTGTGGGAGGAAACCAGAGTACCTGGAAAAAAAACCACCAAGCACAGGGAGAACATGCAAACTGCATGCACACAGACCCTGGAGGTGGGAATCGAACCCAGACCCTGAAGGTGCAGACGACAATGCTAACCACTAAGCCACCATGCTTCCATTCATATCGGGTTGCAAATTTTACACATTTTACATCACCTATAGTCGAACACAATAACAATCACTCACTTACTCACTCATCTTCTATACCGCTTTATAATGCATTCAGGGGTGCGGGGACCTGGACCCCATCCCAGGAGGCTTAGGGCACGAGGCAGGGTACACCCTGAACAGTGTGCCAATCCATCGCAGGGCACACACACATACACACACTACAAAAACAATCAATTATAATAACCAGACACACTTTTCCCCTGCTTTAGGCTTCATTTAATCAATCAATTTATTTGTGGCAGCCCACCACAGTATCAACATTGACTTCCACACATTTATATATTTTTTACTATTATTATTATTATTTTTAAAGGGTACAGTCTTATTTAATTGCATGCAGAGCATTGATTCGCTCAACTGGATCATTAACAGGCTGATTCAATCCGGCGGATCTGGAGATCCAACTCAAGCAAACATGGCTAGCCTAGTTAGTAAAGATAGCTAAGGCAACATTATATTACAGCTGGGTTGTAGAGATTAC
The DNA here is from genome assembly GCA_028565275.1 of Leiocassis micropogon. Taxonomy (NCBI): domain Eukaryota; kingdom Metazoa; phylum Chordata; class Actinopteri; order Siluriformes; family Bagridae; genus Leiocassis; species Leiocassis micropogon. Next base: position 7,974 of record JAOVVA010126279.1, on the reverse strand, counting down.
CATAAGATACTAAAAAAACCTTATTGGTTAATACCGTTTTATTAGTAGCCTTGGTGTTCAAATTAATGCAGGTTTTTAAACCAGGACCAGTGGACACACAGGCATAAATCATCGCAGGGCTGGAGAAATCACTAAGCCATTTACAAGATTACATGTCTGTGCAATTATTATTTATTTTTTTTAAACATGTATGCTTGTATATGATGTTTAACAGTAACATATTTCCTGTTTAGCCATTCCTATCTATTAAATCATCATAGCTTCTAATCTCTGCCAAGCTTTCGCCATTTTCAACTCCATTGGACTTTCCAGTTTTTTTTTGTTTTTTTTTTAACCTAGTACTTTGTTTTCTGGATAACAAGCTTTTTGTTTACTGTTCTGGATATTTCATCCATTAACCCGTTTCACATTTCTTGTCATTTGGATTTAGTAAAAAATCTCACATACATACAATCACCTTCATTTCATTGCTTCCTTTTTACTGGGCCAAAGTTCCACTCCAGTGCTCTTTCACTGACCTTTTCTGACCCAGGAACTGAGGTTTATGAAAATAAGGGCAAGAAAAAAAAACTTTCTGCCTTTTACACCAGTGGAAGTTCTAGACATCATGGCTGCCGGAAAGAGCTTTTTTTTTCCAGCTCATCAAGAATAGGCATAAGAATGGTTTATTTATGTTTGTCCAGAGAATATAAGTAACATACTTATTAATGTTATGTTTGTGTTTGGATCTTTAGTCTGTCACCAAGGTTCACCCAGCCAGTGCAAGCACAGTAGGAGATACCACCTGCATCCACTAGGACACTAATAATATTTACTGGAGCAAGCAGTTCTGGAGCAGCCTGGTGCTGTGAAGCTCGCTGGCAACCTGCATGGAATCATCCGTGGCTGCTATAGCTGTCTACTAACCTTGATTAATGCGTCCTTATGCTGGGCAAGATCACAGTGCAGACGATCCAGCTCCCATGCCCATATTCTATGCTTGCTCACTGCATTCTAAAGACAGCTTGAAATCAAAACTGACCTTTACAACCTTTTGTTTAAATCTTTGGACATATTGCTCTAATGCTGTCACAATATCAAAACGTTCCTTTTAATACAGACACCATTGTGTCTTAGCTAGAGGCATTGGACTTTTTTTTTAAAGAGTGAAGAAAATGGTAATAAATGTTAAAGCAGAGAGCATGATTAGAAAACATTCTGATGAGACTGATTGCAAATATCATAATATATAATTAGGAATAGGTTATGGCAGATTATATTCAAAATTAAACTGTCTTTGATAGGAAAACCTGAGTCTAATATAGTTTATAAATCATGGCATTTAAGTAGGACATTGGTGGCTCAGTTGTAGGTTTCTCGCCTGCCATGTGGAAGACCTGGGGTAAATTCCCATGAGAACCCAAACCCCAGCCACTGGATGCAATGCCAGTCTCAAGCCCTGATACAATGGGAGGGTTGCGTCAAGAAGGGCATCCGGTGTAAAACCTGTGCCAAGTTGTGTGTGGATCGGATGGTCCACTGTAGCGACCCCTTGATGGGAGCAGCCAAAAGTCCAACAACATGATTCTATGTTTTAAAGGTCTTAAATTATTAAAACTTACTAAAAGTATCTAATAAACACTGAAATGCCAAGTAACTTACTTATTGATTGTTTAAAGGTCATGTCTTCCATAAAGTGATCATCATTTTCCTGCCAAGCTTCTAATGCAGGATGAAAGTAAATAATTTTTTTCTGCTAAAGCTCTGGTATTGAGTTGTTAATTTTAGCACATTGAACATTTGCAAGTTTACCTTAATAATAAGCTATTTAAAAAGTGTGAATCAATTCTAAAAATGAAAACCAACTCATTTTATAAACTGAATCGACTAACAAAAGATTGATTAAAATTGCAAAATCATATCTCTAGTAAAAAAAAAATAATAATAATAATAAGTATATACACTGTTGTTGTTTTTTTGCATTAGGGGTCTGTTTGATTTGAAATGAAACACAAAATGTGACTGAAGTCTAGACTGTCAGCTTTAATTCAAGGGGTTTGACAAAAGTGTGCCATTGTCTATTCAGAAACTACAACAATTTTAAAACCCATGCCCCCATTTGGGGGCTCATATAAATAATGGAGCAAAAATAACAATTACAAACATAATGAGGAATTTTAATACTTGGATGAAAATCTTTAGGACTCAACAACTGCTTGAAGTCTGGAAGCCATGGACATAACCAAAAGCTGAGTTTCCTTCCTCAAGATGCTTAGCCAGGCCTTTACTGCAAGTACAGCTCTCTTGTTTGTGGGACTTTCTGCCTCCAGTCTTTATTACCAGTGGTTTGAAGCTTGTGGAGCATCTGTAGTCATTTCATAAAGCTGTTCCTTGACTTTAGACTTCGACAATGACACATCTAAATACTCAACAGTGTTCTTACCCTGGCTAGATATTGTGAAAGCGGTCTTCATCATCACTAGACATGATTCTGCAATCATCCACTTCGGTGATCTCCCAGGCTTTTACTGTTCTTAAACGTTCCAGTTAATTACTCCTTCTTTTTAATAATGTTCCAAACTGTTGTACTGGTCACTCCCAGTGTTTTTGCTATCGCTCTGATGGGTTTATTTAGGGGGGTTTTCTAGCCTTTCCCATAGACACCACTTTATACCTCATGTTGAGAGTTCAAGTGAACAGCCACCAAATGCAAACACTCAGAACCACCTACATGCCTTTTATTGGTTTTATTAGTCATGGAGTAATGCGGGAACAGGCCCACCTGGCCATGTGACTACTTGTCAGCTGTTTATTTGATTACCCCAAAATTGGGGTGTGTATATGAAAATGACTGTCATTTCTGAATGGTTAATGCAACACTTTGGTCAAACCCCTTGAAATAAAGCTGAAATGTCTCATTTCAAATTCATTATATGAATTTTTCCAAAAAACTTATACATGTTGAAAATATGTATAATGTTAGAAAGAAATACTGTATACTTCATAGTGTATCCTTAATCCTGTATCCATAACATTAGATTTCCTGCGATGTAGTAGACTTGGCAGGATCTTACACAGTAGCCCTTTTGTAGATGACTTACATATCTAAGTGATTACATTCAGTAGGCTTTAACTGGGCAAGAAAGGCAAAAAAAAATTAAAAATACACATCTCGCTATTTTTATTTATGAATGTTGTACAACGGTGCTGCTGTGTTTAGGGGCTCAACCTTTTCACCCCTTTTTTTTTAACCAAAATATCTCCATATTTCACGTAAGCCCACTCTCTGCTGCTGCAATTTCTTTAAGTCTAGTCTCTTCTCTCTCTACTTTTGCTTATGATTCGTTTAAAGCTTCTCAGGGCATACATTACAAACTCAGGTTTTTTTTTTTACCTCTACATCATTGCTATCAGCACTGTGCTTAAACAGACCTTCTCATAGTAAAATTATTGATTATTTCAAAATGCTGGTAGAGTACTATTTTTAAAACAGTACCTTTATAGTATCGGCATACTGTGCAGCACTATATTGTTCATGATTTGTTTTCTGTTCCCAGTCGAACTAAATTTCCCACTAAAGTGCAACCTCTAAACGGTTTCTGATTTTTGACTCTTTAAGCCATTGTACAACCACTGACAAGAAGACAAAAAATATTATAGCCAATAGTGTCATGTCACATTTTACTTCCTTTCCCCCAGCTATCAAACAGCACATTCTTTTAACAGAGCTATTAAATATGTGCCTTAGTGAATCAGACATTAGTATAATCAATTCAGTTTGCTTTTGCAAATATTTTGCAAATATATAAAAAAAAATATTTTTGCAATATTTGCAGTTTGATATTGACTTTGAAAATTTCCCAGTTGCTCCTGCACCGCACTCGGAAATGCAGTTTCCTCTTAAATGCAGTTTCCTCTTTTCTCACCTTTGGCGCTAAACAGTTTTTAAAAAAATGCTAGAACTTGTGGATGAGACATGTGCAAAAGAAAAAGAGAAAACACATTTAAGTCTGTAAGATCTGTACTGAACAGCGTAAAAAACATGCAAACCTAACCATTTCCCAGGCCACCACACACATCTAAGCGACACACGGCTTGTGTTTACGTCCTCTATAATTTGTCCAAGTATACTGTAAAGAGCCTCCATATTTATTATCATCTTTTAGTTTTAGTTAAGCAGTTACTGGGCAGGGCAAATTTGTGATGGCTAGACGACTGAGTCAGAGCAACTCCAAAACTGCAGCTCTTGTGGGATGTTTCCAATCTGTAGTGGTCATGACCTCCCAAAAATGATCCAAGGGAGGAAAACTGGTGAACCAGCGACAGGGATATGGGAGGCCAAGGCTCATTGATGCGCATGGGGAACTAAGTCTGACCTGGGTAGTCCAATCCATTAGAAGAGCTATTATAGTTCAAATTGTTGAAAAAGTGAATGCTGGTTCTGATAAAAATGTGTAAGAACACACAGTGCATAAAAGATTGTTGCGTATGGGGCTGAGTAGCAGCAGACCAGTCATGGTGTCCATGCTGATTCGTGTCCACTGCAATAGGTACGGGAGCATCAGAACTGGACCACGGAGCAATGGAAGAAGGTCTGATAAATCATGTTTCTTTCACCTCATGTGGATGGCCGAAGGCAACTGGTGAAGGCAGTGTGATGATTTGGGCAATGTTGGCAACAGAGGTGGCAAGTAACAAAGTACAAATACTATTATTAGTATACTAGTTTTTTTTTTTTTTCCATTTACCTGTACTTCAGTATTTTCTGTATGTTATAGTTTTTACTTCTACTCAATACATTTTTTTATGAAAAACCTCTGCTTTTACTTTTATTTTTTTAGCTTGAGATCCATTACTTAGGGTGCATAATGTTTAGGTGTGTACATCAACTATATTATATTCTGTAAGCTTGCAGTATGCCCATGTTTCATTTCATAGATTCCATTATGTAGCTAAAAGTTTAATACGCTTACAAAGCTACCTGGCATTTATTTAATTAATGTAGATTCTTGTCACTATCAACAAGTTATGGCATCCTGTCCAGTGCCTCCCTTCCCATAGCTTCAGTAATGTAATAATCTCTCATTTATCATTTTAATCTACCTTTGTGAACAAACAAATTCCATTTCTCTTGGTTGATTTTTTTTTTTTATTATTATTATTATTTTAGGGCATACAGCCAAGCACTACAGCCATGGCTATTCGAAGCTGCAACCTTTAATTGTCTAACAAGGTTAAACAAAGATTTATTTGTAGCATCTGAAAAGCCACAGCTTCCTTGAAATAAAACTACAAGCACGCCAGAGTGGCTACTTGCAGCAGTGTAACATGGTTTCTTCTTAATCCATAAAACTCTCTGGTGCTGAAAGTTATTCAACGTTCTAGCTGTAATGTCTTTTGTCTAAACAATTACACAAAGTTCACTCCCCTCTGTCCAGCCATTTATAAACCAACCAACCAAAGAATTAATATAACTTGTGATAAATAAATAGGCCTAAAACATTTATCCCTTGTAATGCCTGCAAGGTTTCATTAAATTGTAAAGCATCAGACTGCAGGCAATGAGTTGTCAATTTATTTATTATTAACTAAATCCTACCACAACTTTGTTCACGTGGAATTTAACTGCACGAAATGTACAGCGCCAACTGTTGAATTTTGGAATGAACTAAATTTTTCACGTGTCACCATGAAGTGCATGTAATGAAGGTCTGAGATCGCGTTTATTACGTGGATTCCAATTACACACTCATAAGCACATATTAAAAAATGTACGGGACCATCTGTTAAATTTTGAAATGAACTAATGATTTTTAAGTCTTTCGAAAATTCCTTCAGTAATTTTTACATGATGCTTGCACAAACAAAAATTCCAAAAACCATCTTAATGTGTTCTATTACTCCTCTTACATCCCGCGGATTTTTTTTTTTCAGCAAATATCTTCTATATGTACAGACACGTCAACTTTACAGTTTTATTATACGTCTAGGATATTTGGATTAACTTATACTTTAGTTAAAAGAAAATTAGATTTCTGCAGAAAACTACTCTCTACTAGACATGCAAATTCATGATATCAACAGCATGGACTTCACTTGTGTTTAAAATACTTGTTTATGACAGACTCAGTCAGACAGATACCCAGAAAAATCAGTTTCCTCGCGGAGTAAATGTGCCTCTGTATTTCAAGTACATTTTAGAGCACATGCTTAGTTTACTTGAGTAAAAATGTGAAGTGGTCCTTCTACTTGTAGTCGAGTACATTGTTAGGCAAGTACTTTGAGTTTGTGTACATCTGCCACCTCTGGGTGAGAAACCTTGGGTCCTGCCATTCATGTTACTTTGGAGATCAGGATACTCCCAACCCTGGAGATATATCCATAGTTTCTGTGGCAGTTACATAAGGGGTCTGTTTCCAGCTCGACGCCCGATTCTTATTTACACACTATGGGCAATTTAGGAAAGCCATTTAGCCTAACCTGCATGTTGTTGGATTGTGGACGTGTCTTTGTACTGTCGGAGGAAAAAAAGAGTGCCCGGAAGAAACTCACCAAGCATGGGGAGAACACTAAGCCACCATGCCACCACTTTGACACATACCACCTACCTAAACAATGGTATACGCCTTCATGGAAACAGTATTTTCTAATTGAGGGTTAGAAAAATCCGCAGGATAATGCCCCCTGACACTGCAAAAATTGTTCAAGAACAGTTTGAGGAGCGCAACAAGGAGTTTGAGGTGTTGAACCTAGCTTCCAAATTCTTCAGATCTCAATCCAATCAAGAATCTTCAGGATGTACTGGAACAACAGGTCCGATCCATGATGGCCCCACTCGCAACGTTCAGGATTTACAGGATCTGCTACTGGCAGCTTGGTGCCAGATACTAGAGCACACCTTTAGAGGTCTAGCGGAGTCATCCATCCATAAGGACAAAAAAATCTATGCATAAAATAATTATTAATGTACTCTCAGTGTTTGAAGGGCAGTATGATTTAGGCTGTGTTTTCCTTTATGTGGCTTTAATTCTCAGTCACATTTTATATTAATATGTCATGCTGTGTCTCATAACGTGTAACAAAACATCAGAGCTTGATGTGAGAAAAATATTTTTTACAATGTCTTTAAGAATCACCAGACAAATTGAAATTACAAAAGTGTTTCCCAGACACAGATACTTGGGTGGGCAGGTATACTTTTTAAAAATCTGTCCGGGAAAAGGATGCCATCCGTGGTCGATTAACTAGTAGCGGACAGTTTCCTCTTGCGCTACCACTCCTGTACCTGATTATTCTGCTATCGTGAGAGCAGTGTACTGAGAGGCAGTAAACACAGAAACACAGAAACACACTCTTCTTTAAAAGCTGAAGATGATTAACCCTTTAAACTCAGCTGGCACGAATCTTGCGGCAACACAGCATTGGTCAATGATTAACTGATTTTAAAAAACTTAAAAGCCATTGGGCTGTGTCGACAGGGGAGGCTTCAGACATTAAACTATGCATTTGGGTCTTCAGATACTAGAAGACCCAAATGCATAGTTTAATGTCTGATATATAGAACCAATGTTTTAAAAATAATGATAAGATTGGTTCTACATGTGTGTGTGTGTGTGGTTGTGTGTGTATGTGTGTGTGTGTGGAGAGAGTGTGGAAAGGAGATGAAGAGGCGTGTACAAGCAGGTTGGAACAGGTGGAGAAAAGTGTCAGGTGTGTTATGTGATAAAAGAGTATCAACAAGAATGAAAGGAAAATGTACAAGACAGTGGTGAGACCAGCGATGCTCTACGGCTTAGAGACAGTGGCACTGAAGAAAAGACGGGAGACAGTTGGAGGTAGCAGGAATGAAGATGCTGAGGGTTTTCTTCGGGAGTGACAAGGATGGATAGGATCAAGAGCGAGTCCATCAGAGGGACAGCCCATGGTAGATGTTTTGGAGATAAAGTCAGAGAGGCCAGATTGAGGTGGTTTGGACATGTTCAGAGGAGAGATTGT
>JAOVVA010126268.1:0-11020 GCA_028565275.1 Leiocassis micropogon | reverse complement strand
CATTTAAGTGTGACAAACATGCAAAAGAATAAGAAATCAGGAAGGGGGCAAATAGTTTTTCACACCACTGTATAGTGTGTAGTGTGGAGAGTGTGTAGTGTGGAACAATGTGTAGTGTGGAGAGTGTAATGTGTAGAGAGAATGTTGTGTTAGTGTGTGAAGAGTGTGTAGTGTTTGGAGAGTGCTCTCACTCAGCCTCATGAGGTTGTCACCTGAAATGGTTTTCCAAAAATCTTGAAAAAGTCCCTCATCCAGAACCATCTCAATTGGATTTAGATTGGAAGATTATAGAGATCAGCACTACATCACTCTCCTTCTCGGACAAATAGTTCTTACATAACCTAGTGGTGTGATTGGTTCCTTGTCCAGTTGGTAAACAAATGCAAACCAGATCAGAGATCTGTGCATGTGGCTATAAAATGCTGTAGTAGCCATGTTGGATTAGTGTGCTCTGACACCAACAGTGTCACCAGTAAGGCACTCAACTCCATCACACCGTCTCCTCCATGCTTCACAGTGGGAACCACATATTCAGAAACCATCTGCTCACTCTCTCTACATCTAACAAAGACATGGTAATTAGAACAAAAAATCTCACATTTGGACATCAGACCAAAGGACAGTTTTTCACTGATCTAATGTCCATTCCTTGTGTTTCTTGGCCCAAGCAAGTCTCTTATGCTTATTGTTCTTCCAAAGTAATGGTTTCTTTGCTGCAGTTCGAACATGAAGGTCTGACTCTCACTGTCTCCTCTAAAGGGTGGATGTTGAATATTTCTGCTGCTTGAATGCTGAGAAGCATTTGTGTGGGCTCTAATCAGAGGCTGGTCATTGTAATTAACGTATCCTCTGTGGGTCCTCATGAGAATCAGTTTATCATAGTGTTTGATGGTTTTGACGACTGCACTTGGGAATATGTTGAAAGTTCTTGATATATTTTTAGATTGACTGAACATAATATCTTAACTCAATGTTTCTTGCAATTATATGGATTTGTACCATTTTGAAGAGAGATTATTGTCTCTGTACACAGCCTTCCCCTGCACAAAACAGCTGATGGTCCAAAGTACATTAAAAAGGCAAGAAATGTCACAAAGTACCTCTTGACACAGCACACATGTGAATTAAAAATTATTCTTTATACTTTACATATTTTTGTTTGTTAATTTTTTTTATTCTTTTTTTTAGGTTGTTTGTTTTATTTTCCTTTTTATTTAAAACAGAAATCATTGTTTTGTAGTCCATGGGTCCGTTCACATGCCATTAGCATAATACATTTTGATTTGTACACTAGCCCTGGTGCAAGAATAGAAAAAAACCTAAAGGCTTCTCTCCGGCTCAATACTTTTAAAGTCAGACTCCATGATGCAGAAAGCTGCTTTGTAACTATCAGACCTGTGGCCAGGCATTTGTAGCACTTCCCCTGAGGGAAATCGAATTGAACACAAACCAAATACAAAAGAAATAAGAAAAAAGAAAAAAAGAAACCTTTTTCAACACACAGCTTGACTTCCTCTTGGGGCCGAGAGAGAAATTGGTGAGCATGACATTTCAGTGTTTGCCTTAATTCTATGTATTATTAGGGTCTTGCTGACAAAACGTCAAACTCTCAGGAGATTCGGGTGACGATATAAGGAGAGGTGCAGCAAAATAAAAGAAAAAAAGCACAATTTTTTTGCACATTACAGGTCATGTTATGGCAAAACTCATGAATTCTTTTTACAACAGGTTGAACCCTGGCTTCACACTTGCTAACTGTCATCACATATGTCACTTCTGGTGTGTTTCTTATGGGGATGCACTGTAGTTAAAACTACTTCTGTCCCTTTATGCTGCCATCACAGTCATCTTCATCACCATTACCATATTAATGCCTTCTCATACCAACTCATGGTGTTGCAGTCATTATTGTAACTGCTGTGTTCATGTCTATCATTACCATTATTACGACAGTAATTACACCTTTTTTAATACTTGATATCATTCCTGATACTGTCGCAGCCACTTCTTCCTTCACTATCACTATTATCACTGTCTTTACCATCACTTACATTACCATCGCCTTTGCTGTCATTAACATGGCTGTCATTACTGCTGCTGTCTTTACCATCACTGTCATTACTGTCATCTGTCATCATCATAGTTGTGTTACTGTATCACTGTCTTTTCAGTAACTGTCATTACTGTTGTTATTACCAACATATTTACATATATTCATAAACATTCTTTCCTTAACAATCACTGTTATCACTGCCTTTACCAACACTGTCATTATTCTCATTATGATTGCTGCAGTCATTATTATTGTTATGATTAAAAAGACTCAGTCACAGTCATTGCTCACTGTCACTGTCATAACTGTTGTCTGTCACTGTCACTTTCACTACTCCCATCACTATCATCGCTATCAATGTCCTTTCCATAACAGCCATTACTGTCACCTGCTGACATCAACTTTGCTGCCAATACCATACCGCTGCTACTTTCTTAATAGTCACTGTTATTGGTATCTTTACCATTTCTGTCAGTTTTGTTGCCGTTACTGCTGCTCTCATTATCATTACTGTTATAGCTGAAACTGTTTTAGCTATTGCTCCCCTTACTGTCCCTGTCATTACTGTCATCTGCTGTCATCATCACTATGAATACAGTCACTGTGACAGCCACTAATCCTCTCACTATCACCCGACAGCTTGCAAAGCATGAACATCATGCATTGCTTCTGGTTGTACAACATTTATGAATAAAATACTGTCAAGAAAATAAAGAAAAAGGTTTAAATTACCGTTCAGTTTGTTTGTGTAGATGCCAATAATTGCAGAGTTGAAGACAAAGGGCTTCCTCGTGCGTCCTATTCAGAATAAAAGCTTCATAAATAAGTAATAACGTTTGCAGCAAGTTCATGTATTCTTGACTGAAAATAGCTGCTTCTAAAAGCAATGTTTAAAATAATAACAAATTATTTCAATAGAACAGTAATGAGATTTGATCAGCTTTGCACTTATACACTCCAATCAGTTTCCAAAAAATACTGAAATGTACCGTTATTTAAAACATTAACAAAGGACTAGACCACAATGCATTGCAAAATAAAGAAGATAACCGTATTAAATAAATACAGAAGACTACTGTTAAAAAGTGCAAAATATTTTTTTACAGGGTACTGCTCCCTTTACTGTCAATTTATTTCTGCCTTTACCGCTACTGTCAGTATTGTTGCTATTACTACTGTTCTCATTATCAATGTTGTCATTACTGACACCATCACAGCCATTGATGGTATCACTGTCCTTACCATCACTGCCATTTCTTTTGTTATTATTGCTGCTGTCATTACTGACACTGGCACGACTATGACTATCACTGCTGCTGTGATCAGCATCGATGTTACCGTTGTTGCTGTCTTTAACATCTCTGGCAATGATCTCACTGTGTCCCTGTGAGTATCATCATTTTATTTTCAGTAGTATTATTGTTCACTTGAAAATAAAAATCAAATCATGAAAATATTGATTAATAAAATTTATACATGTTATGTTATTTATGCAATTTATGCATGTGTTGTAATATATTAACATTTATATGTTTATGTGTGATCAATATTTAGCAACAAAACTATTCACAAAGTAAAGATTAAAGAAGAACTGGATGTCTGAACAAGTCCATTATATTCCAGCTGTGCACCAAAAACACTGCAACTCCATTTGGAAAACAAGATCATTAAGAAAAAGCGCTTCTGAACAGCTTCTTACTTCATTAATAAACACCATGGCAGGAGCAGTGATGTTTGTATTACAAGTCAGGCAAGCTAATGGGTGAAAAGGTAATGAGGAGTGACAGAAACACGGGGGTTCCTGCGGATCTGCTCGCTGGGGTGTCGACTGAGGAAACTCTGAAAAATGATGAGGGAGAAATCCAGTGCTATTGGAAAAAAAAAAGATTCATGTGTTGCTTTCATTGTTATTGATGAAATGAAAAAGTTTGCACACCTCATGCTAATATGCATGGAAAACATGCCAAAATGTACATCTTGTTTTAGAATTGATTTGTGCAAATAAAAATAAATCAATTTATTAACATATCTTTGATGTGCAAATCTGGTCTACGATGATGTGCATCAGAAATACAAACCCGATAATCCCGAATGTTCTTTGAAGACATGAGACCAGGATTAAAAGTAAATTTAAAGCAGATTATCTGGGATAATGATTTGTAAATACGAATGGTATGGAAGCCTTAATATAATAAAATGAATAGATAGATTAACAGAATAATGGAAATGCAGTATTTAATAATGAATCTTTTCATAATTCATAAGATAATTCATCTCATTCTTACTAGTTAACACTACAATTTAACCACATTAATCAGTTTGACTTGAACCCCCCCTTGAAACAATTTTTTTTTCATACTCGTCAACATAAAAACAAGTTCTGTTTCGAGAGCTTGTTTGTACAGTAAGTCCAATTTGTCCAACAAACATGGTCTAAGTTCTAGAAGACTAATAGAATTTTCTATGTTTTTATCTTCAAAAGTTAGTAACTCGAATGTTCATATGTAGGGGGTTTACTGTACTTATGTATTTACTTTAAGAGGCTAAAATGGTTTATTCCATTTGTAATTTGTTTAATTTCTTTTTTATTATGTAATTTATATTTGTTCTTTAGCAATAACAATCCTTTTTACATTTCAGGGATAATTATTCAAGTTCATTTGTCTCTGTGTTAAGGGATCAAAATTCATCTGATTTGTAAATCTAAAATTAACCTTATTTGAATTTCTGTTACTTTATTTTATGCAAAGGTTTATAAAGATTGGAAGTAATTGAATTGAGCCTTGGTATGGATCACTGAGGACTGGATAGAATGTGAGTTTCACTGCAATCTCTGTGATTTCCAGGTGATATTTCAGTAAAAAGAAACTCAGCATGTAGAGCCTGGCACTCGTTGTAATGAGCAAATCCATTTCAGGAAAACGTGGGAGTTCATCATGCAGGTTCTCAGCGCTTGGCTTAGAAGCCAGACCCATCACTCTGGGTGTCTTTAGAGAGCCAAATGTTGTGAGATTGATTCACTAACTTTGGCCCAGGCACAATTTCTCCTTCCTTTTTCTCCTCTTTTTATAAACTCTAAGTCCTTTAATTCATTTCTAGTCATGTGGGTTCACAGTTCAGCATATTTGATGAATTCCCTGAAAAAAATCTAAACAAATTAATTAGTTCCTTTAAAACTATTACATCAACTTACTGTTTACAGAACAACCATAAACAGGTAGCTTCATGTTGGGAAACTGGTCAGAATTGAGGGTAATATTAATGAAGTAATTATTTATTATAATGAGGAAATCACAAAAAAGTAACCACCACCACCACCACCACCAACAACAACAACAACAAAATCTTGTTGTAAATACAGAGATTATAAATACAATAGACTAACCCACTACATAGATATTGCTTGGAAAAGAGCCCTGAAACTGTATACTGTACATACATACATACATACATACATACATACATACATACATACATACATACATACATATTGTACATACCCAGCAAACATTGGTCTGACGATACATTGTATCCCTGGCCAAAAACAGTCGCGGTAGGACACCATTAATTGGTAAAGATTTTACCATATAAGGCATTAATTGGTAAAAATGTGTGACACACAACATTTCCTAAAATGCATTTAGATATATTTGTACATGTCTACAGTTGTCTGGGGTTGCATGTATAGCTTTTACCATACTTTGACTTTTAGATAAGTGTTGTTTAATATTCACCCTCCAAGCAAAAGTTTGGACCATTTATGACCATTTATGACAGCTGCTGTGAATCAGATAATGTCAAACAGGTCCATTTAACTAGTCATTTTGGAACTATTTTTCAATCATGACGGGACATGTTGGAGGGACGTCATTTCAATGGTAATCAGACGTCCAAATGTTTGCCGGGTACATACATACATACATACATACATACATACATACATACATACATACATACATTAATACAGTACATACATATGTAACTGCATTTGAACAAACCAAAGACTGGATTCAATGGACAGATGAGACCAAAATGGAGTTGTTTGTCCTTAAGGTCCAGCATCCAACTCAAATAAATAGTGTAGAGCAAGGGTGTCTTAAAAAAAATTAATATACTGTATGTCGTCTGCTTGTCTCCAGGTCTCTCTATGACTTACATGCTAATGGGTGTATGTGACACAGAGCACCTGGCCAGAAGCTTAAATATGCCCTTTTTTCTCATAATAAACAAGGAGATTCAGACAAATCATGCATGAGTGTGTGTTTGTTTCTTTTCCGGTTTGTACCTGGCTGGAAAGTGCATCCTGGTACAGAGGCTGCATCAAGCAATAAATCTGCTTCTTTTAATTTGTCTTAATAGTTAACATTTTTGGCATTCTCATGAGTATGGCAAAATATTGAAGCAAAATAATGAGGCCAAGTCATGTCATATATTATTATTATACATTAAATCTCAAATCTCAAGAGTGTGAGATGGTACAGTGCCGCATCTCAAGCTCTTCTTTTTATTTTAACAGCTATTTTCTGTAACCTTATCGTAACCCACCATTAGGCCTGAATATGTAGCAGCGACACTAATCAGCTTGAATTGTTTTGTGTCGTGTTGTTATGCTTCCTCAACTCAAAGTCATTATACTCTCAAATTGCGGCAAATTATTGAAAAAATGAGAAGAGAGAGAGTAATAAAAATGCCATCACAGGCCTGCAGTCAGAGAGATAAGTAATGATAGGGAAAGTGCAGAGCGTGCTTTTCTGATTAGGAGACCATGTCAGAGAGGATTTCAGGAGCTGAGACGTGTACAAAGCTGCTAATGATGGTTCATACCAAACAGCATGACAAAGGATACGATTTTGTATGCTCTTTATAATAAATCTTTACTTGGGTATTATTCTGTTCTTCTGTTCTCCTGACTGTGATACAGGAGCATGTACGCAGATTGTTATATGTTTTCAGGGTTTTATAGATTGATTTACCGTTCAGTCAAATAAGTAAGTTTTATTTTTTAAAGTCAATTTAACTTTTAACAAGTCCCTTAAAAATTTAATTTAAATGAAAACAACAAAACAAGCCATAAACTGGTTAGATCAGCAAATTCAAAAGAAATAAAAAAAATCCTGTCTAATCAGAAATAATTATTTTAAGAAACTAAGAACCCATGACTATCTAAAAGAGCTGTTTACTTTACTTTATTTTACTTCATGTACGTGGTTATTTACTTCTATTAAAATGAAATATTTATACAAGGAACTCTATTAACCTAAATGCAAGATTATTTGAATATCTTGGTTTTTTTTGCCTTTTTGTTAATTTTCTTTTTCTACAGAATGTAACATAATTTTATTATAAAAGTGTACTGTGATTAACGCAGTTAAAATAATTGCAAATATTAAGTTAAAATAAGTTTGGACCAATGAGCTCTAACACTGAAATGACAAACCAATATGTCAGAAAAAAAATGAAGTCTTGTTATTTGACTTTGTTCCTTATTGTTTGAGCTATTGACAGCACTAAGGACTAGCAGCTAATAACGCCACTCTGTGTGCAATGCTTACTCTACTGTGTGTTTAGTCACAGAACAAATCAGACTTAATTAAGAGAGTTGTACTTCTCAAACACATTAAACAGACTCATCCCCGGGGTTTAGGGATTAGTCTCATTTCAACAGTTTCAGTGGATTTCCTTAAAGTCTCTTGCTGTTATTTGTGCATCTCTCTGGGTAATATTCACAGCAGTGAGACATCTCATATGCCTTTAAATAAAGAGGAATGTACGCATGGATACAAACATGGAGCCAATTGCAATGTACACCTTCATAACAAACACTATCTTAAAAACTTTGTGCATGAATCCAGCATTCGCAATGCAATTCTATTTAATTATTATTCTTTTTTTTATTATGTATAAATGATTGTGAGTACTTACCTTCATAACTGTTTATTAACCCTTAGTGTCTGATGCAAATCTGTATAAATGCTCATAAGTTGCTATAATTATATTTATTGTCTTATAATGTCTGAGCAAACTCAAAGATATATAATTAATATAATATATTAACATTATATAATTACCTCAAAGATAGTTATCCTTATCTGCATACCATGTAATAAAGCCTGTTACAACCTTAAAGCATTATAACACCTGATGTGATTGTGACATTATAAAGCAAAACTACAATTAAAATAATGAGGACTTAAGCTCATCACCAGCCTTTTAAGTACATTACATTTTAGTAACACGCAAGATAATTGGGGCAGTGGTGGATTAGTGTGTTAAAGCTCTGAGTTACTGATACTGATTGGTTTGAGCTCCAGCTTTGCCAGGGTGCCTGTGTTCAGCCCATGAGCAAGGCCCTTAACCCTGTCTGTTCCAGGGGGTGCTGTATAATGGCTGACCTTGTGCTCGGACCCCAGCCTAGTAACAAGAAGCTGGGATATGCAATGAATAAAGAATTTTGGGTATGCGTATGTGACGAATAAAGACTGAACTTAAAAGATAATTCTAAATGCCTAAATGGATCGTCTGGCTGTCAAATGTATTATTCTTAAAAAAAGACACAATGCACATCACTATTCCATGATAGACTGGGTGAGAACTTCTTTCACATTTCTATAAAAGAGAGAGAGAGCACAAGAGAAAAAGACAGAAGGAAGAGAGAGAGGGAGAGGTATTAAAAGAACTTACTGTAGTTCTGTTAGACCGCCACATCTTTAACAATAACAAGTTAACAATAAGACAATAAATGTAATTAGTGCCATATTAAAGTACTCCATTTTATTATACAGAAACATGAGTGAGGTTTCTTTGTTCTTACACAATCAAATATAATTGCCTTTACAAAAAAAAATAAAAAATTAAACATCAGTCGAACATTAGAAGAAACAATTATATTTTTGCCACATTGTCACTTCATGAGCAGGCAGCAGAGGAACTGTCATCACCGAGGTTCAGAGAGAATAATACAAAGAATATAAAGCTGAAACAGTGTGACAAGTTGGTGTGAGACACATCACGTTCTCTCGAATAAAGCCATGACCTGAAGACACACTTTGTGCATTGCTAAACTTATCCAGAGATCGAGAAGAGGTAATAAGATAACTGACTCACCCTCAAGTGTAGCACAAGTAATGCACAGTGCTGGAATGTCAGCGCAAAAAACTCTTCTTAACCCAAGGTTTCTGAAACGGCTTCATCACAGACTTATTTGTGCTCTGATTCCTTAAAGTAATGCTTTTTAAAAAAAGATCTAAATCTGCAAATGTTTATTTTATCACCATATATTCACACATATTATTATTATTATTATTATTACTAATAATAATAATAATAATAATAATAATAATAATAATAATAATAGTAATAATAATAATAATAATAATAGTAATAATAATAATAATACAGATGGGATTACATCAATTTAGCAAAGTCCACATTTTTCAGTTTTTCAAGAAAGTTCATCTAAAGCATTTATAACACCTTTTTGTTTGGGAATCCAGCATTCATAATGCAGTATTAATGCATTTATATCATGTTATAAAACCATAAAAAATTTTTTAAAAAAAGTATCTCTCCAATGACGAAAACTTCAAAGAACTTTTTGTAAGTTGCTCTGGATAAGAGCGTCTGCCAAACACCCAAGTGTAAATCTAAATGTACACCAAAACAGCAATCAGTTTTCTGTTTATATGACAAACACCTTATAATGACTCTATGCTCTAATGCTCATATCTGCATTAAATTTTATTATAAACAAAGTTCTTAGTGCGCCATAAGGTATTGTGTATTAAATTAAAATTAAATCCTTAATACTAAAAAAATATATACTCACTTGAAACCATATAATGTCTGACAGAAATATAGATGTTTATAAGCAGTTAACATCACCTGCTTATGGCTGTATAATTGCTATAATGCAATAATGTCTAATTTAAATGTAAATAAATGCCTATAAGTAGTTATACTTAACTTCATAGCAAGCTATGAAGCCCATAACTTCACTTAAGGAATAAAAACACAGTAGTGCTTTAAAGGATATTATGTGAACTAAACTTTCATTCTCATTTAAAAGGCATTTTAAAGACAATAAAAAGAAGAACATATATCTTCAAATGAAACTTGTTATGAACTGCTATAATCTTTTATGTAATGTAAATTTACAGCACATTCATAAGTAGCCTACCTTATAATACCTGACATAAACCTGTATAAATGTTCATAACTACTTATATTACACATATCTGCATAACACATTATGATATCAAGTTACAAAAAGAAAAAAAAAACATTTTGTTACTAAATAACAGTAAGTAATATTAAATCATTTTATAACACACAGTCTTGTGTAATATCTGTACAGTTCATTATAATGATATGCATTATAGCATAGTGCTTTTGCATTTGTTAAATATATTGAGCAGATAACTGAAATGAGCTTCTCAATTGATTTAAAAAGGAAATTAATTATTTGATTAATCATTTATTTTTTTATGCATGCTATCTAATACGGTATAACTTCATATATGTAATGAATTATGGATTGCAGAGTCTACTAAAGTCATTACCCTCTTGTGCAGGGGAACCTGTTGTGAGTCTTACAAATAGGTCTACAATTTTTTTTCCATACACAATACCTGATGAAGCATTATAAAATCTAATTAATGTATAATCTAATTTGATGAATACTAAAGCATTTAAAATGCTACATATGTGACTAGTTTAGATGTAACTGCTGATGAAATATATATATTTGCATTATAGTTATATTATATTAAATGTTAACATATACAGTATGATCTGATGTTATACTGTTGTTCTTATTATTTATGTTAGACAATATGATATAAATAAATGTATAATTCATCATGAATGTTGGAGTAATAATATGTGCTATAGATATTATTATTATTATTATTATTATTATTATTATTATTATCAATAATAATAATAATAATAATAATAATAATAATAATA
>JAOVVA010126257.1:0-11020 GCA_028565275.1 Leiocassis micropogon | reverse complement strand
AGTCCAATATTTACCCAGCAGCTGGGTTAAAAACAACCCAAACTGGGTTGTTTTTAACCCAGTATTTTTTAGGGTGTCCTATTCTCCCTCCTCAATATTATGCTCTCAATATTAATATCCAAATTTATGACCCTTTTGCTAATGATCAGTTTGACAAAGGAAGTACGGTACACCTGCCATTAATGAGATACATATGATAAAGTCCCACTTCATATGCATGATAATTTAAATAAAAGTCAACAATAACACTAGACTTTTGCAAATGATACCAAATAAAAGCATTTATAGGCGGAGTTTACTGACTATCTGATTGTTTTTATTTCCTCTACTCTCACTCTAAATGCATGAGGAATTATGACAGAAACCGTGACACAGATAGAAAAATAACTTGCTCCCCCGTGTGTCTGAAAGGTGTACTGCAGACATAAATTGCGACAATGACGGACCAAATAACATCTTATGCTGCTTTCCATTCCGAAGTGTACTTCAAAGTGTGCTCCCAACTTTCGGTTAATGGAACTTCTCTCGACAAAATACCACCATTCTAAAAAACCCGCAACGTCACCAGCGCAGACATCACTTTCTCCGTGAGTTATCCTGGTAACATAAGGACCTCAGATACCTGTGGAAATTTCACACTACAGAAGTTAAATATTGAATTATTATAAAACAAAAACTAATACCATTATAAAACATGTACTATTGAAACGTGTGTAACTTGTAAATACATTATTTGATTAACATACTTGATGTATTTATTTTTTTTAATTTTTTTTACAGATTACTAGTCTATATACTACTAAGGATTTCTTGATTAAATTGAAATTACCGTGTCCTAATAATATGATGTCTTTCTCGATAATATGGATAATAGACTTATAAATCCATTTTCGAGCTCCATCTTTTTCACGCTCCAGCGAGGCGCAATGACTGATGGGAAATGTTTCATGTCCACTTCCTTTTTAACTGTTGAGCAATCATGGAGCAGCAAAGCTTCAAAAAGTTATTATTGCACAAAATATTCAAAATGAAAACTGCAATAAGCACTAATAGAGGACAATATATGGGTGAATCGTGCTGCCCCTTGCTCATTGTATGAACCTTTTCAGTAAAAGAGGTAATGAAGCCCCAAGTGCACTAGTTTATAATTATTTGTGATCACCATTTTAGTTTTTATGTCAGAATAAAATCTAATAAATATAAAAAGGCAAAATATAAATGCAGTTAGTGTGTCAAATGAGGAAAACAAACAAAACACAAATTTCTATAAACAAACAATCACGAAAGCTACTTTCAGTAAGGCATGTATTTGCAGGTGTTTGCATGGATGATTTATAACACAACATCTGTAATGATTAAATAAGATGACATTAACTTTATAACAATGTCATAGCTCTTCCACATCTGTTCAATGCTTGCGATTTCGTGATTAGAAACAATAAATTAGGTGTTTAAAAATATCACTTTTATGACAATTTTTCAAATTTTCAGTGTGTAAAAATAGTTATGAATTTATGAATGCAATGTGCAAAGGATGAACTATCAAATGAAACTAAATGCAAAGGAAACAGTACATACAGTATGTCCACCATGACATGAGGAGGATGCATGATAGACAGTATGGGCATTTAATCTAGATCAATTTCAGTTATCAAAGCATACAATTGTTCTAGATGACCTTAGACAGTTTTACAAAGAAAATATTAATAGTAGTATTCTAAAATTGTATTAAGCAACTGAGTACAGTGGAACCTCGGATTGCGAGTAACGCGGTTTGCGAGTGTTCCGCATGACAAGCAAAGATTTTTAATAAATTTTGACTTGAAAAACGAGCAAGTCTTGGTTTACAAGTACCGAGTATCACGCATAGTATCACGCATATGCTTCTTGTTTTGATGCCGAGTGTCACGCGATCACTAAGCCAATGGTTTTTCTCTCTCTTGCGCTGTAGAATTGTGGGTAATCGTGCCCCCTGCTGGGTCTTAATGCGCGTCTGGGTCTCTCACTGGTATAATCAACATTCGTGCACGCGTGTACTGTTTACTAGAACACTGTGACCACGTGTGTGCGTGTAAATTTTTTTTTGTGTGTGTGTGTGTTTGTAAGCGCGTGCATACAGAATGCATGTACTGTTTCTTAGAACACATGTGTGTGCAAGTGAGTAAAGCAAAAGAAAGTCTAATAAAAAGGTTAAAGATCCATTTTCTCCCTCTTTGTCGCTATGTGTGTGCGCGCACGTAATTTGACACCGTGCCCCTTCACACACATACTCTCGCCTTTACACCCCCCCACCTCCTCTCGGCTTCAGACACACACACACACACACTCTCTGTTCTACACAGAAACACTGCTCTGTCGCGATTCTTTTCAAAGGTAAAGTGCAGGTTCATTTGTTTGTTTGTTTTACAGTACTGATTCCGTTAGTATGAGCTCATGCGAGTGTCATTAGCGATGTTCCTTGCTAATTTTTTGGACAAAACAGTCTTTCCGTTAATGTGTGTGTGTGTTTCTGTGAAATTCAAATAAGAGAGGAGAAGGGTTTACTGTGTAAGATGAGAAGGGGGAGGCTGATTCCTCCTCTTACTTCACAAACATACTGTACATACACACACACACACACACACACACACACAGCGTCTGCGTGCATAAATGGAAACACTTATCTGTCAGGATTTATTTTTACTTTTTCTTAAAGGAAAAATGCAGGTTAATTTGTTTTGTTTTTGCTGTATATTTTGTATTAATTATTTTTATGTATTAATTTTTTTGGACTGTGGAATGAATAATTTGAGTTTTCATTATTTCTTATGGGAAAATTTTCTTTGATTTACGAGTGTTTTGGAATATGAACCCACTTCTGGAGTGAATTATGCTCGTAAACCAAGGTTCCACGGTATTTACAGTGACATGGTTGATGTTAAGCTTGAAAAGCCACAAATACAATATGGTACAAATTACAAAACACAGGAATAGTAATTGTACGTAGTTGTTGACACTCACTCAGGGAAAAAAAAAGTGGTTGTGATGCTACGGATGAGCTAATATACCACATACTTGGACAATAGCAGTTATACTTTTTATTTATTAAATTGGGCACATAACTGCCTTCCTCTAAAAGGTGCTTTTAGGGCAAATATTGTACTTTTATACTAGCAAGTGTACAAGGCATACAACATTAGAGTTCAGGTGGCTCTGGGAGACTGTTTTACTAATTTTACATACCAATTTAGTTTAGTAACCTTGTTTATGAGCTATGAATTTTAATTAATAAACAGATTCAGGCTATTGAGATATCCAAGCTCCTGCCCCACACAATTTCTTCTTTTTCATTATGAGTGTTAACAGACTTTAAAATGCTAAAACTTCATGTGAAGTTCAATAAAATTCAAGCAGAAAAAACACATTTTGGTTCACTTTACAATGTGAATGGTTTTTACCCGGATACAATACAATAAAAGACCATGATAACACGTATTGAGTACAAATGTGAGAATCAAATTTGGAAATGCGACAGAAAGTTACATTTTCTATTTCAACAGTGAATAACTAAACTCAAATTTTCTGTTTAAGCATATGGTATTAATTTTCACTTCTACTAATACAAGTAAATGTGGTAGTTTAAAAAAAAAAGTTGGTACACAATTTTTTTTTAGTCCTT
The DNA here is from genome assembly GCA_028565275.1 of Leiocassis micropogon. Lineage (NCBI taxonomy): Eukaryota > Metazoa > Chordata > Actinopteri > Siluriformes > Bagridae > Leiocassis > Leiocassis micropogon. Next base: position 7,362 of record JAOVVA010126257.1, on the reverse strand, counting down.
TATTAACCCTAATTATTGTATGTACTTACAGTATCTCACAAAAGTGAGTACACCCGCACATTTCAGCAACCACTTTATTATATGTTCTCAAGGCACATTATCATTTTATTCTCGGGGGACATTAAATCTATGCTGTTATACAAGCTTCACATTGACTACTCTAAAATATGTCCAAATTTCAATTCTATAGTATTGTTGTCTGAGAAGATATACAAAAAATTGTTGTTGAAATTAAATGGGTGTACTCACTTTTGTGCGTGGGCGTACATCTATATGTATATAATAATTATTTTTCCTGCCTCAGTTTCCAGTTGTACAGATTCAAATACATCCACGACATCCAAGCTTATTGATATTTCGCATTGGTGATGACATTATGATTGATACTCCAATGTAATAACTCTGACAGGTATTTCGAATTTCTTTGTGCTTTCCCTGAAAAAGCAAAGTGATTAATTTTAAATTGTCTGAAGTAACTCCATCACCAAGTACAGATCACGTGTTTAGTTTGCCTGTGGTGTTTATTTGGCCCCATATGGTGTGTATACTCACTTTAATGACTTCTATCTTCTCAGCACAGTGAACCAGTTCTTTACCACTTTTCATCTTACAGATAAGACAGTCAATCAAGGGCTGTGTAAAACAAAAGAAAGATGTGTTTAGCAAAGTTTTTGTGGTGCAAAAAAAAAACATGATTGTAATGTTTTTCTGCTTAATACATATTTTGATATTAAATAAAGTTTCCTTTGTTAATTTCAAATAGAGGTTAAGAATTAGGGCAATAAAGATGTCATACACACCGTGTTCTTTTTTCGTGTATTACATTCAGGTCGGTTCTTAAATGAATGAGCCTTCTTACATGTTGTGACTTTCAAAAGGACATTTACATTCAGGCTGCTCTGCCTAGTCTGTGAAAAAGAGTATTGAGTTAGTGCACATGGCTTTAAAGGTTAATTGTTGAGCATAAGATGGCCAGTTATGTGATACCTACATGTTTTACCCTTATTTAACACCCCAGTGGAAAAAAAATCACTTTAGTGTATTACAAATATATTGAAATCTTCTATAGTACATTGCAAATATACTAACAAAAAGTTGTACCATCAGTTAATATATAAAAAGTATACTAACATCATGCTTTTACCAAATTTTGGAATTAAACTTTAAACATACTTTAAAATAATTGTATTATAGTACACTTTCCAAAAATATATTATTGGAAAATATACTTTAAGTAAATGGTTGGTCTAATTTCCAAAGCACACTTATTTAAACGTTGTTTTTCAATTTATTTTTGGTATATTTTTAAAAAGTATGCTTGAAATAATCATTGTACAAACGTAGAAAAAGTATACATTAGAATACAAACTTTAATGTACGGTAGTCTTGGTATATTTTCAGTTAAATTTAAATGTACTTATTCATATGTACTTATTAATGCTTATATTTAGTGCACTACTCTCTCGTGCGCGCACGCTTTTAGACTCGTTCTTGCACTTTGAATCTCTCTCTCTCTCCCGCGTGCTCTCAAACTCGTTTTTCGCGCCGAAACTCACTTTTGCATGTTCAAGATCATTCATGTTTGCACTCGCTCACTCTTCTGTGCGCTCACTGTCATAAAGCTACAAATGCACAAACTGCAGCAGTGTTATAACCCTGAAACTATTCCAGCCAACCAGAGACTAGAATCGGCGCAACACCAGCCAATCACAAACTGGAGGCGGGCCCATTTAGACTGTCCGTTCTCTGATTGGCTCCCCAGTCCTCCGTTCTAGTTTGAATTCACGGCTGAAAGCTGCATCATTGCGTGCGTTAGTTTGTATCGTTATTATTTTATTTTCATCGGCATAAGGTAAATTTTATGGTTTTTGTTAGGTAATTTGTAATTAAGTACAAACTTTAAGCTATAGAATGTATTGTCTAATGTGTTATTGCTAAATCTTATATACTTTGCTTCTCTATATTAGTGCTTTTTTCTTTTTTGTGCAAATTAAATCTGTTGAACTCATGAATAAAATCTTCCTCATAATTACTGATGTAATTTGTTTCAAAAACATGTTATAGTGTAGAAAATGAATTAAGCATTTGTAAATGATCCTAAACACATTAAGTGTACTGGTAGTACATTTGCAATACTGTAGTATTGAAGGTTGTGTGTACTGTATGATACAATAAAGTATATTTGTATTAACCACAAAGTGTACTTTTTTAGTATTTGTAATTGGACAGAAGTATAACAGCATATACTTTAACTTCACTCATTACTGTCAGGTATGTACGTTAGTACACACACAGCCATATACTTCAAGTGTACTAAGTATACTTAAAGTTGTTCCACTTTAGCACAGAAAAGTATACTTAATAGACTTAAAATTGTGATTTTGCACAATTTAATTACCACTTAAATACACTTACAGTAGTACAAAAATAGTTGTTCCAAAATAGCAAACTTCAAGTATACTAGTCATTAGTCTGGCTGTAAATCCATTTACGTATGCTTTGGCATGCTAGGATTTAATATACTTAGCATACTTTTTTTTTTTACTTGGGCATTATAATTTATTATAATGTTTTATTTTAATTTTTTATTTAACAATCGCTACACAATTTTCTTACTCTCTTTAGCTGCATATCAAATAGTTCTCCTTGTTAATGAGCAAAGGAGTTTTTAAAAAACAAGTTTGAATTAATACCATGAAATAAGACTATTTGCAATGTAATAAAGACCCAGGAATTTTACCAATACCCATGCTCTATTTAAAGTGTTAGTTACAGAAGTGAAGCAACTCCCCAAAATACTGACAGAACTTACCACTGGAGTTTTTACGATGGAATGAAAATCAACATGATGATTCCCTCCAAATTTACGGTTCCCTTCTTCCAGCGCTTTGTCAACGTGTTTTTGTAATATATTAGACAGGTGTCTGTAGTCAGTGGGTGTCTGAGCAGAAACCAGCAGAGTCAGAGCTGCCAGCAGCAACAACTTTAGTGCACCATCCATGTTGTGCAGGACGACTGAGCTGTGTGTCGCAGATTATGTGAAATCAACTATAGCCCTTTAGGACACACACACAGACACAAAATCTTGTTATTTTTACCAGATTTTACACATGTTTAGATGTAGATGCAAAGTAAAAACTTATGATATTGCATTGCATCTACTGCACACTGCCATTAGATCATTTACTGTATCTTATTAGCACTGGTCAGATCACTTAAATTCACTGAAATGGTTCTCTCTGTGTGGAAACTGATTACCAGGAGGTGGACTGATCCATTGCTAGCCTGGTCTTTGCACAAGCAATTAGAGCCATATTTGGATACTCCTATTTGCCCTGACCAAGGAGTAAGCCTTTCAGCCTTTCAGACCATCACTGCCCTTCTAGCACATATGACAGTGTTCTGTCTCTCTATAGCCCCTTAACACAAAAGAAACACAGCTGATTAAGAATGCAAGTCATCCTGTCACCTGAGTCACTCTTAAGTGTGGCAGGTCCCTATGGACAATGCTGAGATTGATGGTTTTCACAGTTGTAATTTCCATAGCTGCACCAACTAGTAGCAGAATGCTTAATTAGAATCTCTTCACCTGCTAATTTAACCCACTACGGGAACAGGATACACTGGACCAGGCCTGGGTTTACCATTTATTATGTACCTCAACTACTGATTATTCCTATGTTAAACATAATTTTGCATTTAGACCATGTCTTACAGATGTTAGATTTAAAAGGAATTACAGAATGAGCTATTGCTCTTTGATATGCCTACTGTCTGGCCCCAAACCGGGAGAGGGGCAAAGACACAAGCATGCTTGATGTGTCTAAAGTTCTCAGTTCATTATCAGCAGAATTTAAGCTTTTGGCCAGGTACCCTGGGTCATGTACAGGACATACTGAATACATAAAATAACAAAAGTTACTAACATATCCTAAAGATAAACATGTCATAAACACAGACAGACAATAGGAAACACATTAGCATTTTCCTCACAGACAAATAACTTGTTTCTGATATGTATATTTGTTTGGACACAGGCTATAGGAAGTATCATAAAATGAATAATGGAAACACAATGAGGGGGCTCTTTTTTGGATATAGAGGCATGAGAAAGTTTGCACAATATCAGAAAACCCTACAAGTAACATCCTTGTTTTTCGTTATTCCTTTCCCTCTTCTTCTCCCTCTTTTGCACTTGCTTACACATAGGACAGCTTAACACACTCAGAGAAAACCCACAATTGGCTAAAGATGCCTACAATTGGCTAGTGTTGTTCTGAGTGACTGTGGCGAGATGCCATACAGAGAGCATTATAAGAGTCACCCTATAACCTCCAAACAATAGTGTAGATGTTAATGAGTAATGCAAAGGCCAGAGCAGACTATCTTTTGGAGAGATTCAGGTCTTTTGGTGTGCAGGGGACACTCCTGTGGACCTTTTTTTGTCTCAGCAGTGGGATCAGCCATTTCCTTTAGAGTGTTCTGTCTGAGCTGCATTTCAACAGACAACAGGTAGAGATGTAACGGAAGAATGAGAACTAAACTATCAACCATGATGGAGAACATTTCCCAACCCTTGCTGGTCATTCAGACAGGACTAATAACTTACTTCATTGGCAGACTGCTTCATCTAAAGTGTGTGGTTTGTTTTTTCTGCTTCTGTCAGATTTTACAGTCCACCTTGCTCATACGAGAATTGTGCAACAATGGAAATTTGTCTGCGAATGGGTATTTAATTGTAGAGTTTGTTTATGTATTTATTCTTAACTTATTGACTCTTCTTCTCCTGCTATACTGCTATTCCCTTTTCTGCTGTCACAATCATAAGAACATTTAATATGCTATAAGTGCCATGGTAGTCCAATGTTACCTGTACTATTACTATGGTACATGGTTTTATCATTTATCATAATGTGGTACTACAAAAAATATGTTATACATGTTTTTGTACTTGTTTTGTATATATACTTCTCAAAACTTGGTGTGGTGGGAGTATCTTTCTACACTGTAAAAACTCCAGCTAGATTAATGTTGAACGAATTAATATTGTATTGTTGGTCCAACTTCTTACATTGGGATTTGTTGAGACAACCGGTAACATTTGTGTACTTGAAAACTTTGGAGACACAGGCTGAATAAACAGCAATTTACTTTCCCTGAGATGCAATTAGTGATTTTATAAATCGGTTAACTTACTTGTATGAAAACCTAATTGAGTAAATACACAGTCTTTTATACTCTCTGTTATAAGAGTTGCTGAGTTGCTGTGGTGTTGAAGGGGATTATAGACATTGAGGGCCTGGGGGACTGTGCAACTGCTTTAGGAGTGATGTTTGGTCAGGTTTGTGCTCCAAACATCGACTTCCCAAAGGACTGGATGTACACCTATGAAGGCATCCAAACGATTTTTATTGGACTTGGAGAGACATGCTTTCCTCAGCTGGTCTTTTTTTTTGTGACTGACATATTGGGAAAAAATCTTTAAAAGTCAAATCTTTGCTAATTTTTATAAGTGGTTACAATATCGTAATATAAAATAATCAGTAAGAGACTGATAAGCCTCTGGTGTTATCCAGGTATTTTTCTAACCTTTAATCAAAAAAGAACCTGTATTCTTCTGTTTTACGCAAATTATTGTTTTACCTTTGACTAGTTTTGGAAGAATAAAGTTGTTTTTAATTAATGTTTGTGTGTTTTTATTGTTAGGCCAGTTAATTTTTTTTTACAAGAAAAATAACTTGAACCAACTACATCCATGGGCTAAAGTGGAAGACAACTTACTTTTTGAGTAGATAAGTCAACCCTAGAGAAATATAATCAATTGAGCCCATAACCAATACTACTTGGGCTGACTTAAATATTTGAATTACAAGTTAAGTCAACTTAAGAATTTGAACTGGGTACAATTTGTGTCAACTAAACAACAATGTGAAATATTTAGTTTGGCCAGCAAATTTTTCCAAAAGTTGAGTAAACTTAAAAAGGCTGTGCAACTTGTTACTAAACTTTTTACGTTGAGGCACCATTTTTTTTACACTGTACAGTAAGTGCCATGGTTCTTACATTAGCCCTACTATAGTAACCACTGCAGTTACCTCCACAGATTACAGTAAATACACAAGTTAATAAAATAATAATGGTGAATTCCATTGTACTTTTTGGGTACCACAGTAGCTATCAAAGTTTAGAACATATCTAATATGATATTGCCTGTACTAAACAATTCCAGTAGTATGTGATAATCTACCTAATATAGTACAGTATGTACATACATACCATACCTTTTTAACTATGAAAGCTACTGTGGTAAGAATTACCTATATGGTACAATGGTATTTTGGTACCACAATAGCAATTTAAGTGCCACAGTACCCACCATAGTATACACCAAAAGTATGGCGGTACCCTTCATAGTACTACCATGGTACCAACATGGGGAAAAAAAACTTATTTCAAAGAAAGGTTATTGTCCAACTTATCTCAGTGGAAGTAAACAGGTACTCTATTTCTTTGTAATGTGTGGAAATGTGGACATGTGACTGGTATATCTTACAGAAACCACATAGTGAATCATGGGCATGTAGAAAAAGCTTACAGCCTTTATTTTAAAAGGGTTCATTTCCAAGTGGAATGTTGTCCAGCACAGAACACACAGTAAATCTTTTAGACTTTGATTTGAGTAAATAAAAACCATGTTTGCGTTCATATCCAGTAAAGAATCTGGCTCTTAACCAAGGTTAAAGCTGGTGTATCAAAGATTTGGTTGAGGAATACACGGCTTAGAGCTCCATTTTGACGGAGGACTTTGTTTTGTTAAAACTTTGTGGGCTTTCCATCTGCAGAGAGTGTAACATATGGTATATAGGAAAAAACTTTATATAATCAATATTTGGCCCTCAATATTAATATCAGTGATCCAATAACATATAACAATAATATTTTTTAAATAGAAATTTCCATATTGCATCTGAGCAATAAAAAACAAGGCAGGTTGACTCTATCAAAAACATATTTATCTACTTCAGTAACATTTAGGCACAGGATCCCAATAACATGAGCATGTCAAAATATCAAAACAACAACAACAACAAAAAACTGAGGTCTGTAATCAAAATGGATAGTAACATTCACCACTCACCCACCTCATAGTCATTCATCATTGTTATGAGAAATGCAAACTCATTATAAATACTTTTCACCTACTCATTTTATAACGCATCAGAGTACTTGGATTATTTTTTCTAACTCGTTAGGTCCGCCATTTAAGTACTCAGTTATTTAGTTGCTTTTTCAAAAATGTAATCCGTTATTTAGACAATTTATGTAATCCGTGAGCCAGACAGCAGTCATTCCCAATCCCTT
>JAOVVA010126226.1:0-11021 GCA_028565275.1 Leiocassis micropogon | reverse complement strand
ATCCATGTGACGAGATCTCCAACCAGAAGCGGGGCACCAGGATGGGTCAGACAGGTCCGGAGGGCAGAGGGAGTCTGATATCTATAGTAGATATCAGAAGCTGTCTACTCTCTCCACTGGTCTCTAATTGATTATGGTCTGGTAGTTACTCTCCTGCTTTGTACTGAAGTCCTTTGTCTTGCTAGGCCACCTTGTTGCTGTCAGTGATCAGGCCTACCACAACGGTGTCATCAGCAAACTTGATGATGGTGGTGGAGTTGGTAGTGGCCACCAAGTCATAGGTTTATAGTGAGTACAGCAGTAATGAGAGGTTGAATATTTCTGTGAACACAGGTGCTAGCTGGTCTGCACAGTCCCTGAGGACTCGACCAGGGATGGCATCAGGTCCTGCTGCTTTCCTTGTGTTCACTTTCCTGAAGGCTCTCCTCACATCATGCTTGGAGATTGTAAATGCATTTCCGATGTTGGCATTGTCTTCCTCTTAGCTATTAGCGCCACTAGCATTGTTAGCATAGATAGCTTTGCTAGCACTATTAGTAATGTTAACTGCAGCCTCTAAGTGAACGTAGAAGATGTTCTGCTCGTCTGCCAGAGACACACCCACATTTGTCATACTGGATGCTGGTGCTTTATAGTCCATTATTGTGTTTAGTCCCTGCCACAGGCGCCTAGAGTCACATTGTTTGGAGCTGTGACTCTAGTTTCCTCCAATAGCGCTGATTCGCCTTCTTCAGCGTTTTACGAACGTTGTATGATGCAGTCTTGTACAAGTCCATGTAACCTGGTGCAAGTCCCAACAACATTTGATAGTCAGCAGATCCAGGTTGGGTGTGCAGGAGCATGTAAGATGGAACAATGCTTGCGCTGTTGCACCAGCTGCTGTTCACCAGCTGCTTTTCACCATTAAACACATGCCACCTCTCCCTGATTTCCCCGATTCCAATGTTCTGTCCATGTGGTGACCTGAGAAGAATTCAGTTGGCTGGATGGTGTGAAGCATTAATGAACATTTTATATGCTTACATTTTAAAATAGGTGACTGCTACTTTATAGATTTATAGTAACTGCGAAGATGCAGCTTTGAAAGAGTGATGATTTGGGTTTTTCACAGCGACAGTGTTGGAAATAATAAGAGTAGGGCAGAATCTTTTATTATTTATTTGCTTTTTACTCCCTCCTTTGCAAGAAAACGGATCTCATCTTCTCTCTAGTTTGACTTTGGCTTTTTTGTCAAAGTTGTTTAGATCAAATATGACAGTACTACACAGTTCTGTTATACGGGCTTATTATGAACAATTATGTTTGGAGCATTCTGATTAAGATAACATCATGCAGCTGAGTCATGCATTTATACGTTTTGTCTATGTGCATGAAGCTTTCACACAGGTGGGGGAATGTCTGCACAGCTAAATGCCTGCAAAGCTGGGTCTCTGGCAATCTTCAAATATTTACTTAAGACCTATTTGTTCCTTTAATCTTCTTCCCCCTCATAAAAAAAAATAATAAAATAAATAAATAAATTATTTCCAACGGTGTTTGACTGATGGTACATAGTCAGTAACCTCTTAAATGTAAATGTGCAAAAGAAATCGAAACTAGAGAGAGAATGAAACTGTTTTGTTTGTGGAAGAGTTAGTAAAATATAAAGAAATAATTAAAGGCAAATTCTGTCTTTCTTTCTTCTTTCTTATTCTTGTTGGAGATAAGAGTGATTTCCTGCTTTATGAATGTTGAGAAATAGCTCATACTTCTACTCCTAAAGGTAGGACCAAAATTGCGTCAGAATTTTTAGCCACTTAGGAAAAATTTCCTACTCTGAGACGATTAGTAAATACAAAAAAAACTTCAACTTTTGGAAAAAGCAAAATGGAATTAGCTGCAGTTGTGTGAAAGCTTTAAGCACATAGACAAAACTTATAAATACGTGACTCGGCTGCCTGACATTATCCTAATCACAACTGTTAAAATCCCCTATAATAGAGCTGTGTTGGACTGTCATAGTCTGATCAAAATGACTTTAAAAAGAAAGTAAAACTGGAGAGAGAATGAAAGCATTTTGCTTACAGGGGAGGGAGTAAAATGTAAAGAAATTATTAAAGCAAAATTCTGCCCTACTCTTACCTCCAAAGATAAAAAGTGAATGAAGGCAATTGGTGAAAGCACCAATGCCACCTGTCTACAACACATACGTCCTAGAAGTGCGAAACACGGGGGTATTCTGTGTTAATGAAGTGATGGAGTGCTGCTTATAGCAGAGAATCTCAAAAAACAGTTGTGTACGTTAAAATAATTTAATATAAAGTATATAAAATGTATATATAAATATAATTACTTTAATCTGTATGCCATAGATAATGTCCACAACTCCATGAATGCAGCTTGTTTTTTATTGACTTCACACTGTATGATGGGGAAATGTATGAATCTGCCCATGATCTGTGGTGCTGTATGCTGTAGTTTAATGTATTATTTCCGACTCTGTCAGCTGTGTCACTGTTTCAAAGCATTTTTGTATAGCAGTCTGCAGAGACAGCATATGAAATGTTCATTAATGGATCAGTTACATACTGCACACAATGTGAAAAAAAAGTATTCCATTTTTGTTCAAACGTATCTTTTATGAGCTCCGTTTCACTCAGTGTTACTAAAACGTTTCTCTACCACATGTGTCTCTGCCTGAACCCATTTCCTTGCTACTCGTAACCAGTTAGGATACCTCCGGAGCTCTCCTACATTCTGGTGGAGTTAGGAATGATTTTTCTATTTTAAGAATTTTATATATATATATATATATATATATATATATATCTTACTCCTACTGCTAAAAGTAGGACCAAAATTATGTAATTCTAAGAATTTTTTGGCCAGTGAGCTAGTAAAAAGATGCTTAGTACTGTAAATGCTCCCCCTGGACTCAAAGAGGGTGCCGGAGACTTCTGTGTATTTTTAGATACTTTGTAAATGGAACTTTCATCGGTCCTTGTCAACAACCTGCATTCATGGAGTTGTGGACATCATTGAAGGCAGACTATTCCTTTAATTAATAATTATCTTTAATTATATTAATTATCTAGGTGCATAAAGCTTTCACACAGCTGGTGCTTATTTCACCATTTTACTTTTCAACCATTTAAAACTACAAAACCTGTCAAAACTACAACCCCAACTATAAGGTGAAGCCTACTTTGCAGCTCTCAGTGTCATAAACAGAGTAGAAAGCTTCATGAAAAACCTTTATGTCCTGCTTTGAGCTAAGAATGTTTTCATTTCTAAATGAACTTTGAACACTATTTCTAGGAGTGATTTTGAGATGTAAGTATGGGACCAAAACTCATTTTGCACTGGGACTGAAAGAAAATTAGCCCCCTGGTTACCAACCCAGCATTCAAACTCCCTACATCTTAATCCATATACTGTCTTTGCCACACATATCCTAATTGTAAAACCTATTTCACCCTCTTACACAAGACATTGATACCCACAAATTCTGAATTTGTAAATTATTTTAAATATGCCACATACACACTTCTGTTTAGATACTAACTAATCCAGTCTAACCTAAACCATTATTATATAATCTGTTAATCTTAATAACAGCTACAATATGTAAAGATTGAATAGGTATGGTATTCATGCTTTTTATTTGCTCTAAAAACAGTGCTTCACAAATGTTCTGAAAAACACATAATATCTTAAGGGGACAAAATTGATCATGGTATACAAATTCAAATATGAAAAAAATAAATATGATTATTCATCAACATAGACATAAATGAACAAATGCTTAGCATTTGGTCAGTCACTTCTGAAATAAAACTGCTTAATGTAAAATATTCAATGCCACGTTTTTCTAATCACCAGCATGCCTGTCAGTCAGATGGGAGCTCTTTGTATTTCCAAGGTGGAGAGGAAGTGGGACATAGCTACGCCTCCACCCGTGAAATTGATATCCACCGAGAAGAAGGCACCCACTATTGGGAGGAGAACTTTGAAAGACCACCTAATGGGTGAGTATAGCCATCATCAACATCATGTATGTCACAAGACACAGGACTTCAAACTCCACACTGTAAAGGTAATAGTGAATTAAAAATAATAGAAATATAATTGTGAAATATACAATTTGTATTTAAAATTAGGACAGTGATCCTATGATTCATTACAGTTAATTTAATGTGTATTCATAATTGTAAAAATACAGATTAGTACTACAGTACAGTGCTGTGAATAAAGTGCCCCTTCCTGATTCTTTTTTGAACCTTTTTCACAGTTCAAGAACCATTTAATATTACACCAAAATAAATATAAAATGCATTTTTAAATGGTAATTTCATTCACTATTGTATTTCTTCAGTACATTTTTTTTACCCAGTATTTCATAAAAAGAACATTATACCAACAGTCAAACATAATGGTGGTAGTGTGATGATTTGGAAATTTGAATAATTTAAGTATGAAAAATATGAAAAAAGTAAAATTTTCCACTGCACTGTATATCTTTCTCATACAGTAGGTACCCAATAAAAATGGTTATAACTGCTGCGGCAGAACAACAGCGGCCAAAATGAATCAGTTGCATTTCAAAGTCATTCGTGAAATGACCGCCAGGTGGCGCAAAGTGACATTTTCACTCGCCGCAGTTTTAAAATATAATTAAGTAAAAAAAAAATGTTGTACCGAAGAAATACAATAGTGATGGTAATTTTCACATGAGTACTTTATACAACAAACATGAAAAATCTGAACCAGAGCTATTGATATTTACTGTACATTAATGAGTCAAAAAAACATTGGTTAAATGTTGTTTAGACAGACGATCAACTTCACTAGCTGACAATTTTATTTGTACAATAAACTGTTATATAGCATATCTCTGTATCTGTTATATAAGTTCTGGGTTATTTCGGGTACTTTAAGCATATTGTTGGGTTGCTCATGTTGGGTCATATGAGATGTATAGGGTCATTTACAAATGAACACCTGGTTGGGTTATTTTGACCCAACAACTTATTCATTATTCTCTCGTTTCTCCAAATGGCAGCTTGCAAAATTTTAAAAATATTACTTTTATTGTGTCACAAGTGTAGTTTTAAGAGTTGTTTAGGCAAGAATGCATGTGTATATAGCTCAAAACCTCCATTGGTTATTAAAAATAGCATCTATTTAGAAAAAATGCCCCAACGATTTCGGAGATTTGAGGTTCAGGAAATCTCCCGGCGCTCTGCACATAACACCGGACCAACGCAGCCTCATGTCGGAAAGAATTTTTAAAAGTTTTCTAAACATGGGCTATTGTTTTTTACTTATTTGTTTATTTAATTTAAATGAGGTTAGGCTCGGGATTTTAAATCAGCATCGTGAGCCTCCCCTTTAATTTCCTACGTAGTCTAATCAGCACTCAACCGCATGCATAAAGTTTTCCAGAGCGCACAGGCAGAAGTAGACTAATGATTATTTCAGATGCACACCCAGTCAGTCAGAGTCAGTTTTCTGAAAGGCTAAATATAAAGGTATACATTTACTTTGCTTAAATTCGATGCAAATAAGAAACTCATATTTAATTTTGGACTGTAATTTTAGTACTGTGATTGTAAATTCGTTTAATGTGTCACTTGTATTTCATAAGGTTTTGCGGCGGTGGTAGAGCAACATGGGTGCTATTGAGATGTAAAAATGTGATTTGTTAAAATGTTTTCGTTATTTATTAAGAAAAATCATGATGATCCTAACAACCTACTGCATTTAATTCTTATATTTTTGTTAATAATTTGAACTTCAGGAAATTCTCAGGTGCTCTACGCATAACACCGGCCCAACACAGCCTCACCTTGTAAAGAATTTCTGAAAACTACCGCTGGCTGTGATGTCTCTGTAATGGTTAAAACAGCGGAGGTATTTTACAGTATTTTGGGTATTTCTAACTGGTATTCTTTGGTATAATATGCTTATAGTATAATATATTGCGGCTGTGTGACGCATCCTGTGCTATGCATTCCAGACTCTTTGGTGAAGGCTGTTGATGTTTGTTTTAAAGGTTTTCTTGTCTTTTAACTACACAAAGCAGTGTCTTCCCACCTGGAAGTTTCTCCAGCATACTGTATATCAAATTGATAGACATGAGTCCTCATCTGTTACATTTTTGAGGACAACAGTTTTTTTTCAGCCTGTCATGGCGTGCGCCTGTAATGGCTGTGCGCCCAAACCAATATCGCTCCTTGTTCACATTGAAGCTCATTAGTTAGGCGGCCTCCCCTTCAGATATGCGAAGGATCAGAACCGAGGAATCAGGCACGGATGGTGTGCTATCCTTGCTAATGATCCCGGGCTTCACCCCGCGCTATAAAATACAGCGGGAGTGTAGCTCGGGGTATGTTGGGTTGCTGTGGATTTCAAAGCAGCGAGTATGCCTTTGATCGCCTTTGATTGGACAGCCGCGGGCTCACTGCCGGAGCACCCACGGCTCTTCAGCTCTCATAAATGGAGTCGGATTATGGTGACCTTGCCGCCAAAGAGGAAAAGGCTGCAAGGAGCGTCACGTCACGGCCCCTGTTCCCAGTCAGGGAAAGCCGCCCAGCCCCCGGACGTCAGTGAGGACTCCCGCCTGAGGCCGCGCCCACAGAGAGAGCTGGGAGGGGCCGGTCCGGCCATCCGCAGAGAGAGCAGAGTCAGCGCGAGCAAACGGAGGCAGGAGCTGTTGTTCTTGCAGGCCCACGCTGCCCACCGCTCACCAGCCTGTACCCGCATGCCAGCGGAGCACTGCCAACCAGAGCTGCACGTGCACATTCCTTCCTTCCCTTCCTTTCCATCCTCCCTTCTTTAACCCTTTCCTTCCCATTTTTTCCTAAATAATTACCCTTTTTCCCGTAAGACCTCGCCTCGTGTCCGTGCTTCATGGTGCCGACCGTGCACTTAGGGTCAAACCCGTTACACAGCCCAAATGTAATCATCAATATTTAAAGTTTTATTGTTCTTGTTTTAATGTTATTTTGAAGTAAATGAAACAGTAATAGCTAAAATAGTAAAATAAATAGTTTAATGGTTTAAATAGTTAAAATAAATAGTTAAAATATTAACAAGGGGAATGTTTAATGTCATGTGGGAATTATAAGATTTGTACTGAAAACTTCTAACTAAAAAGTGGCAGCTGGCACGCCTAAAAATAGATGCAGGATTATTTTTTTATAGTCTAAATAAAAATGCTTTTCTAAAAGTGAGCTGTTGTTGTTTACTTCCTCCTCTTTAATTTCCTACGTAGTCTAATCAGCGGCTCAACCGCACGCACAAAGTTTTCCAGAGCGCGGAGGAATTTTGTTGTGCTAAATAATATTTGTGCAGTATAACCAGGGCCTCTTATTCCTATTTATCCTGGGTTGTTCTTTTAGTGTTACTGTGTGTGCTTTACAATGTCAGACAACATTCAAATGCAAATAATTCATCCCTCCCCAGGTGTGAATCAGCTGTTCTCACCTATACATTCAGAGACTCAGAGACTGAAATGCACCTCTCCCCACTTTAAAGGCCCTATGAGGCTGCAGTTCTTCAGGCCTCTTTTTAAATTTGTGTAAATTTCATCTTCTGGATTCTAGATTCTAAAATTGACATTGTTACCTTTTTTAATCCCTGGAATGAAAGAAATTTAGATTTTTCTTATGATAACATAAATTGCATTGTTTTTAATCACTCTATACACAATAATTTTCTTTGGTATTTTTATAAAATATTATAATTTTATATTTTATTCTTTTAAAATTAACCGGGGTTGGGGCTAAGAAACATGCATCTCGGTTTATTAATCCTCGTGCCTGGATTAGGTTTAGGTTTAGTAGGTTTAGTGCACACCGTTTGTACATCTGTTATGTTGCAACTATATTATAACACTCAGAAAGACCTGTTATTTTGGGTAAAGTGGCTGATGTGCCTAACTTTTTTCAGCAGAGCCTCTGTTTCACTAAATAATCCACGACTTTTCATGAATATGTAAGACCTATTGACACCTCTTAGGTGACGATCCCCCCCCCCACCAACACACACACAGCAGACCAAACGTCATCAGCACGTCCCTCCCCCAAACAGCGCAGCAATGTGCATTTACTTACATCTGAACTGAGTCACTTACATAAATCACTGATCAATAGCTCATCATATCAATTTAATCATACAGATGTACCTGTTTTACATGGAAATTTACAGGATTGTTACTGAATGATTTACTCTGACAGAGCCAAAAGAACAGTGGCCGCTGGAACACCTAAAACAGGTGCAGGATTATTTTTTATAATCTAAATAAAAATGCTTTTCTAAACGTGGGCTATTGTTATTTACTTACAATATTTGTTAATTTAATTGAAATGGGGTTTGGGCTCCAGGATGTTGAGCCGTGATCCTCCTCTTTAATTTCCTCTGTAGTCTAATCAGCGCTCAACCGCATGCATAAAGTTTTCCAGAGCGCACCGGCAGAATCAGCTTTCAATGATTATGAATGTGTCGGCAAAAACAGCAAGGAGAATGACTCTGACCATTTTAATAAGTCATTTGTAAATTGGTTTCGACTGTGATGAAGGTGATCATGTCATCTCGTCGTCTCCGCAGCAGTGGATGCGCATATAATTAACTTTTTGAATTACGGCTTACATCATCTAAAATTAGACATCTAAATTTTTTTCCATTAGTTCATATAAAAGCAGATATTTCGCTTTCTATAGGTATATATTTTTCACGTCTGTGAGGCGAGTATACACGGATGTTTCGGTTCATTTTCTGACGAGCTCAAGTTCACCGAAAACAATACAGAATAGCACACCCTGTTTGCTTTCATTATTTTACAAAATCATGCCATTTTTGCAACATTGTGAGTGCACTTATATAAAAGTGGAGTCTTATAAAGGCTATGTAGCTTATATAGTTTTATTATATCGTTTTTGAACATTAATCTGGCAAACTTTTTTTGACAGACACCCAGAGTCTGTTTTCTGGCTATACGCTAGTATCACACATGATATAATCTAAAGGCTAGATATAAAGGTATACATTTACTTTGCTTAAATTTGATGCAAATAAAAAATGCCTATATTTAATTTAAATTCTAAATCTGTGCTGTAATTTTAGTACTGTGATTGTAAATTCGTTTAATGTTACTTGTATTTCATAAGGTTTTGCCAGCAGTGGTACAGCGCATTGGGGATCATTATTTATTAAAGAAAATTATTATGATCATAACAGCCTACTGCATTTCATTCTTAAACGCAATAACATAAGCAGGGCTGAATGACATCAATATCTGCTGAGGCAGTAGAACGTCCTGACAATGTTTTAATTTTATGGTCCATTATTTCAGTTAATAAATCTACAAAAAATTTAAAGAACACAAAATATAAGATGACACAAAATCCTACATGCATAGCTTTTCTAATTACACATGATAAAATCTAAAGGCTCACTGTGTTAACATTTACTTCTAATAAGATTTAATTTAATTTGAATTCTACATTTGTACTGTAATTTTAGTACTGTGATTATGAATTTGTTTAACTACAATGTTTCACTTGATTTTATCTGCTACTACGTGCAGCTGTAAAGGAGCGCGCCTCATTAATCCTTG
The DNA here is from genome assembly GCA_028565275.1 of Leiocassis micropogon. NCBI lineage: Eukaryota > Metazoa > Chordata > Actinopteri > Siluriformes > Bagridae > Leiocassis > Leiocassis micropogon. The sequence goes on along the minus strand of JAOVVA010126226.1, from coordinate 1,423 downwards.
AGAGAATGAACTAAGGCCTGAGGCGTCAGTCTATAGTTATTTAGTGCCACTCAGCGGTAATAGCCAGTAAACGCACAAACCCAAATGCTGCCGCAGTGCGGCACGGCGGTAAAACCAACATTCCGATTGAGTACCTACTGTATAACCGCTGAAGCTTACTCTCTCCCTTTCTCTTCTGCTCAGGCAGCTGAACTTATTGCTCTAACCCGTGCGTGTGTTCTTTCTGAAGGAAAAGATGACACTGATTCTCATTACTCTTTTGGTATCACTCACGACTTCGGCCGCATCTGCCAATCCAGGGCTTTTTGTTCTGCTGAGGGTAAGCCTATTTTTCACTTTTCTCTTGTTCAGGATTTAATAGACGCATGCCATCTCCCTAGTACTCTCGCTATTGTAAAAACTAAGGCTCAATCCTCTGGTGACTCTATGGAAGTGCAAGGTAATTCGCTAGCTTATTGTATTGCTAAAGAAGCACCCCGAAAACAGATTTTCTTTCCTGACTCTGGTTCTGATTTGATCAATACATCTTTTCTTGCTAGCTCTTTGATTCCCGATTTAGATTTATTGTCTTTACAAGCTTCAGCCACGCCAAATGATTCTTCTTTTTGGCAAGCTCACGGTGCCTACGTTGCTTCTGATGGTTTATGGTATTGTGCTGATGGTCGATTGTGCCTGCCGTCTCATTGTCTTCCGTTCCTCATGCGCGAGTTCCATAGTGTTACACATCGCGCATGAAGGGGGGTTAAGGAAGATATGAAAAAACTTTTTTGCATAGCTAACATGCTTGGAACAATTTATTCATTAATATCTAGATGCTTGGTACGTGCTCAGAATAACGTGACAAAGGGTTTAGGTAAACACGAATGTCTTCCGTTACCTACTGCCCCGTTTGCAGAGTAGCAAATTGATTTTACGCATATGCCTGCATGTGGCCCATTCAAATATCTTCTGGTTTTGGTTAACAAGTTTTCTAGGTGGGTGGAAGCCTTCCCGTGTGCTCAAGAGAATGCAAAGGTGGTGACCCGAGTCCTAGCGAAAGAAATAATACCTCGTTATGGCGTGCGTCATGCTATTGACTCAGATAAAGGAACACCTTTACATCACAGGTAACAGAGAATTCGTGTAAATATCTTACACTTTCCTGGCATTTTCACATTCCTCATCATCCACAGTCATAAGGTATAGTAGAAAGAACAAATAGGACACTGTAAGGTTTTATAATATTGTAAGTCAATGTAATCTAATAAGAAGATTCCTGTGCCTTGAGAACAGACCCCTCACTGTGCTTCCTCATGCCTTCTGTGGTAACGAGACGAGGATACATCCAAATGGCTCTTGTCTGCTATAACCCTTTTGTTTAATCAGGAGAATGCAAATGTATCTCCTCTCACCTGTCTGTCTCCGGGTCCCTCTATGACTGACA
>JAOVVA010126215.1:0-11022 GCA_028565275.1 Leiocassis micropogon | reverse complement strand
GTGTGACAAACATGCAAAAGAATAAGAAATCAGGAAGGGGGCAAATAGTTTTTCACACCACTGTACATATACACACACGGTGGTGTAAATCTGGCTTCGTGTTTATGTTGTTTTTATTGTCTTTCCCGTCTTCCACCAGGTCCCTGAGCCTCATCGTCCAGCACTGTAAGAGACTGAGGACGCTGGACATCTCCAAGTGCAGAGACATTACTGTAACTAAGGTGGACGTCCTTCAATCCCAGCTGCCCTTTCTGGAGAACGTGCAGTATTGCTCTGTGAGCGGAGCCGACCTAAACCTCACACTCTGATTAATGATACTGTGCGCTTGACCAGGCGTCTTTGCTAGTTAAATTATGCGATGTGATGCGTAAAGGACCTGGTCCAAACTTAATCACTAATCCGACGGTGCTTCTGATATTCCCGCTTCTTGTGCACGCAAGCACTCGAACAATAGCACAGCTGGAAAATAGCAGCCAACACTTTCAGCTAACAAGTCTATCTCTAAAGTCAACGAGCATGTTCTTACTGTGCTATAAGGCATTGTCAAGGTGTTATACATGGTTATAATCAAGAATATTAGTTTTTTATATATTAGGCGATATAAAAGTCCTATAAACACTGCTGTGTTAAATGCATTTAAACACTTTCAAAAACCTTAGTGCCTTTCCCAAGATTATATGTACAGTGTGTATAGGGGCATATGAATGCATTATAACCCTTTGTAAAGGCATTCATAGGTCAGTATAGACATGGCCTTAATAGTAAGTGTTTCCAAATATTTTGTCTTAAGAATTTTTTTTTTTGTCACCTGCCTGTGAAGAACAGGGATCACGTCTGTTGTTTGTCGTCACAATTTTCCCTTGTTTGCAACTCCTTCTAAACTATTCATTGGAATTTGACCAAACCTTCCCGGAAACTATTAGGAAGCATACACTATACACTAGCTATTTCATTTTCAAATATTTATTTATTTATTTATTTTTTACATATCTGCTGTCCAAAAATCCTAATATACCATTTATGGGAATTTGACCAAACTTGCACAGAACAGTTTCCAGAAATCTTATATGTGTATTTGTAGTTTAAGTTTCTTCTTGCTGTAATTTTTTTAATTACTATTTACCTATAACTATTGAATATACTGTAACACTCAGAGGTTATTATTACTCAGAGAGTAATGTTGCTAAAAGGTAACTTTGTTGTGGTCAACCACACCTGAATGTGTGTTCAGAATTTTATTGTTTTGCTGAGGTCCCGCGCTGATCGGTACAGGTGCAGGTCTTCTGTAAATGTCCATCACTTTTACATCTTCGTTCACCAGAAATGTCATTGCAAGTCCTGGTTTGCAATGACATTTCAACGAAAAATCTATTCAAAACTAAAACAAGTCCATCGACATTTGAACCATTTGAACGTCAAAGAGTACACAAGGCCATTAGGGATGTTTCTGTGTTTTAATGATTATGAATTTTATACAGAATTAAAAAAAATCCCTTTACAGACTTTACAGTATAATGTAAAGTACATCTCCCAAAAAAAACCCCAAGGGACAGAACAGCAATTTACAGTACAGTGAGTTGTCTAAACACAAATGATTTGTTGCTGCTTATTATTATTATTATTATTATTATTAATAATAAATCATGATTTTCACCTGTTGCTAAGTTGAAATGTGTTCACAGCAGGTAGAAAGATAAAAAGTACTGTAAGTAAAGTGTTTTTGTGCTGTTATGTAAGATGTACTGTGTATAATTATTATTAAAGGATTAAATTAAATTACAATTTAAATCAGTTTATCAATCACTGGCAGCACTGTACTTGGGGGGGGGGGGGGGAAAATCTGATAAAAAAGGCATCAGCGATCTCTGATACAGGGCAACACAATGCAATTTTGATTTCATTTAATAGCCTTTGATCAAGATTTGAATACCAATAAACAAAAGTGTGTCACGTTTTAAGTTTTTTTCTATAGTACGAATGTGCTTCCTGAATTTGTAATGCGCTCGATGTCACACTATTCGTCAGAACATTTCACCTTATCTGGGAAAACTCGTACTGTACTTGGGTAGAAAAGGCAGAATCACACTGAAAATATCAATGAAGATCCGACACTGGATTTCCTACAGCATTTAAGTCTTAAATCTCCTTAAATAACTACAGGACTGTGCAAAATATTAATTTAAATGTTCATATAGCTCATTCCTTGCTATAATTTTACTGTTCGGTTTGTTTCATCTGTATGCATTAAAAATGAAGAGCTGATTCGAAAACTTTCTTCTTCAGCCAGAAGTTTGTGTGATGTGATTAAGGAAGACGTTAGGAAATTGGTTGTAACTTTAAGCATTAATCATTAATCTGGTAGAGTAGTGAGTATTTTTTTTATTACTTATTTTAATTCACATTAAAATATTTACAAAATGTGTAGATTTAATATATTTATCTGCTGCTGTCGAGCTACATATCATTATAGCTGTTAGTGACTTCATCAACATTCTATTGTCTTTGCAAGATTAAATTAAAAATGGTGAACAATATTAGTCAGATCCATAACGGTGCTTTAAAAGATCCCTCCTGTATGATTTTGTGACCGCTTTTACAATTCAAATGTGCAGAAAATTTTATACATATCGCAAAATGTACCATTATTATTATTATTATTATTATTATTATTAATGTGCCAAGTACCTCATGATGTACCGTTTACATGTAAAGAAAATATTTCCTGTGTGCGCCAGTTGCTATTATTAAAGTCTTGTTCAACTGCAACGGCTCACACAATACACAGTGAAACAAAACTCTTATATTTTGTTAACAAAAAAAGAAAAGAAAAAAAAAAAACATTTCAGTGCGCCATCAATGTAAAAGTATTCCGCATTTATCCACGGATAGATACCCTCTGGTAATATGTACACTTTTCATTAAATTGTATATTCGCTTATTCGAGAGAAAATTTCCCTAAACATTAAAACTAGCTGTTTGTAATGTTGGCGCCCTCTATTGGCCATACGGTGAATTTCAATTAAAGCATTAACATGAATCTGACCCCGCCCATAATCCATTTAACTATCAAAAATTCATCATTAAAGGAAATGAAATTCCATGTTTCCTTTTAAGGAATAAGGGCAGAGTGGAGAAGCATTGTTACGCCTGGGGGACGGGGCTAATTTCAGGGCTGGAACAATGTAAACAGGCTCTTAATGTTAAAAAAAAAAAAAAAAAAGTTCAATCATTTTAGACTGCAGCTTTAGGTGATAACGGACAAGTCGTGCGATTTTAAGCTTCTAAATCTGCAGTGGCTGACCAGACAGCGTGTTCACATCACGTTGGGATTACAGTATCTCTACAGACCCTGGAAAATGTACAACGCTTAAGGATAATAATCATTTAATTAGAAAATGGATTTCCAAGTAGAACCTTTTTATTAAAGTTAAGAACCCTAATTTAACCCCAAACTCGGGTTACTTTATGTAGGTGCTCGGAGATGAACCAACATCGATTCCAGAGTGTATTCCTGTCTCAAACGTAGAGATCTTTGGGAAAGGTTCTGGAATCTTGATGATCCTGATCAGGTTCAATCACGATGGTCAGGTTCAAACGCATGATAATCTAACTGACCCTAAATACCCGTGATTTATATATGCTATAAATAGCAAAACTGAAAACAACAGCATTTCAACTCAACACTGGTCCATTAAACATTCTTATCTGATATTACCTATATGGTTATAATCTTATTATTTTATTGCTTTCTGGTTGAAAGACTGTAGAACGGCCGTCACCTTGTAATCAACGTAATTCCAACATAATGTGAACACACGATTTGGTTGATGGGTGTTGATTTGAGTAAAGTACTTCTACATATTGTGTACGAGTGTAACTCCTTATTTGTCAGTTTAAGTTCCTCTATAAAAGCGTTGTGGTTCAAAAAAAAACACTTGAGTACCGTACCGTCCTGAAGACCAGGTTAAGGAAGTAAAATGAGAAACAAGTTTAGATAAAGAAATTAAATGAGTGCAGTACTGTTAGAAAAGGGTAATAAAATAAAAAAAAAAAGATTATATTGATGGATATACACACACCCGAACAGGTGTACATGTATGACACATACACCTACACCCTCACAATGTCCTGAAAGCGTCAGTCTCCGTCACAACCTCTTCGGACGGCTTTCCTCGTCACCCCGCAGTGGGCTTTTCTGTGTCCTACCGCTTCACACTCGCTGCTCCTCGGCTCCACAAATATCCCGCTGAGTTTTTCCTCATTCGTCGACTCCCTTGGGTGGGGCAGGAGGAGGAGGAGGAGGAGGAGGAGAAGGAAATCACGCCCCATGGTCTGGCTTTAATGCTCCGTCTGGCTGAAGTCGTAGCAGAAGTTGAAGTTGCTGGGCGGGTTGGGGACGGGCGGGGCCGAGTCTGGAATGGGGACGTTTTCCAGGTCCAGGAGGCGGAGTTTAATTTCCATGGAGAGGAGGATCTCCAGCTCACTGCGCATGGACTCGCTACTCATCTCCTTCCCCAGGAGAACATTCAGGCCGTCTGTCCACAAGCAAAACTGAGAGAGAAGGAGAGAAAGAGAGAGAGAAAGAGAGGGTTAAGGAAGGACAGAAATGTGTTTTTTTTTTTTTTTTTTTTTTACAATCCATGTAATACATATATTTTCTCCAGTTCTTTAGGACTATTTGGAAAATGTTAGAGATGATGGAGAAAGAGTGAGAGAGAGAGTGAGGCATGGAAATGGAACAGGCAAAGCTAATGGAAAGATGACGAAGAGTTGAAATTTCACTCACATCTGTTCTGGAGGAGGCGACGAAATTCAAGCTGTACTCCTCGACATCATACGTAACGCTGAATGCCAAATCCAACATCTCCTGCACGATTTATTACCAAAAAAATAAATAAATTTATACATTTATATGCTTATGAACCCTCAGGATGTGTAATTTATAGATTCTTGGAACGTCCGAGCTAGACACGACTTAAAGAAATCCAAAGGCAATCATTTTTACAGGTATGAAATATGAAGAACTTTAGGCACCCTGAAGGTAAAGCTAAAGTTTTTCTAATGCTTAAAAAAATACCACTACTAATAATAATAATTTGCTGTTATATTACACCAGATATAAAAACACTACATTATCTAAACACTATATTATCCAATGTGTGAAAGAAACAGGTTTGAAAAACAGATGATATTCCCTTAGAACAAATATACTTAAATAGTATAAATATAAAAATAATAATTCTTCTCAATCGAGCACGCCCATAAAACAGAATTTCAAACAGTCTTTTTTTTTCTTTCTTTTTTTTTTTTACTTTGCACGATATCTCTTAACATGAGACTAAAAAACTCTGGTACAAAAACATCACACACACAACGAGCTAAAAGTACAGATCAGGAGGAGGAAGATGGAGATGAACCTTGGTTTGCTTGCCCTTGTTATCCTTCATGTGAGGACAATCTTTTCCGGTCAGCAGGGCTTTAATGTCGGCCACAGGGACTGAGGAGGGGAAAAAAAAAAATTAAAAAAATAATCAACAATCTGCATATAAAATTCGAGTGCAAAAGTTTGTATCCCCTTGATGTTTAGTTAAGTGGAAAAATGTTCCACTCTTTATTAACTGAAACATTTTTAAACAAGCAAACAATAAAAAAAAAGATCGTATCCTGCAACAAAACACGCAATTTAAAATGTAGAGCAAAATAAAAACGAAAAAAAATTTTTTCTAAAAAAGGGTGCATTACATTTGAAACAATATGTGATACAAACTTTTAATCCGATTTCATTTTATAAATATTTATAGACCATTTCCTTATACAGGATATTCGACACTATTTAAATTTGTCTACAAACTTTTGCACTCCACTATAACACTATAACACTGCTCTCTGGTAAACTCTGGAAAATGTCACAGCATCACTCACTCTTGTCCTGCAGACTCTCGATGGATGGCGTCTCCGTCTCCTCCTCGACGTCTCCATAGTGCAGGACTTTGTGGTTAGGGGACAGCCGACAGTACCACAATTTATCTGAAATTAACAGTGATGATGCAACCAACCAAAAATTTTTTAATAAATAAATAAATAAATAAAAAACAGGTCAGTGGTGCGACAACAATAATAAAAAAAACGTTTCCAGTTATTTGTGCCAATTTGTTTAAATTTGTTTTTTATTGTAAGTATACAATTTTTTGTAAATAAAATACGAACAGAGCTGGAAAGAGATTTTATCAAAGCACCTGACTATAAAAAAAGACCTTGTATAATGAATTGTAAATAAAAATATATATATATATATATATAGTTTTTTTTTTTTTTTTTAAAGGTAGCTATTAGCACTTCACTACTCGTCCACTAGTGGGCGAGCACAACCATCTCTCTACTCATTTCCTTGAGTTGTAATCCCACATCATTCACATATACAAAACAAGGCACAAAAACAGAAAGCACAGATATTCTGTGAGATACGTCTTTAAAGTCACAATATATTTGAGTTCATAGACTCAGACCCCGGAGTGATTACATTTGCATGTGTTAAGATTCCACGCAAACTCCAACGAAGTGTATTTATTTTAAAAGGAGACTCAGTTCTGGCCTACAGTAACTTCATCATTAATTGTTAAAAATGTGCTTGTTTTTTGTCTCAAGAGCAATAAAAGGGCGGGATTGAGAAACGGGACGTGTTCAAACTAAATGTGTGTTGAGGGAATCGTTGCCAAAAAAAAAAAAAAAAAAAAAAAACAGTTAAAAGTCCTGAATGTGGTTGTACTCTGGTGCTCTGGTGTGAGTTCTGGTGTGTGTGAGGGAGTTCGTCACCTTGTCTCCGGCGGCTGCTGATTTTGCGAAACAGAGTGCCGTGACACAGACGGTTCAGTCTCTGCTGCCTGATCAGCTCCAACAACTCTGGCTTCAGACGCTCCTTCAGCTCGCTGCACGAACAAGCACACGCAAACACACACAGCAATCCATTAATGCCCATCCGCTTTAAAAGGAATGTTTTGGGGGGAAAAAAATCCTTTACTTCAAATAAAGGAAAAAAAATGATTTTCGTGTCAGACGTTTGCTGATTTAGTTTTGCACAGAGTGGATTAGATGCCAAACCCTCTCATACACATGATCTTACACTAATACACAGACAGATGTTTATACTCTCTTCAAATTCCATCGTTAAATCCTGTAATCTCACTTTCAAATTAATTATTATTATTACTTTGTACACAGCAGACTACACACACACACACACACACACACACACACTTTGCTTTGGTGCTCCTAAAGGACATCAAAAAATTATAGAGCTAAAACTTTTTTCCAGTCATTTCACACACTTTTGTCCAAGATGGGCGAGTCGATATCTAGGCCAACGTGAGAAGAGCCACTGCTAGACAAATATACTCTTAGTATAATAAGTAATTATAATACAAAGTAATAATACATCGTTTATTTCTGTGTGAAGTAAATTACAAAAAAAATAAATAAATAAAAAAAAGATTGCACAAAGAAAGTCCCAAAGTGTTCTAAACTTCACTGAAATCACAGTTGAAGTCCTGCCTCTATGCCCTATGTTAATGTCTAACCAATCACAGATGAGAATGAATTCTTCTAGCCAATCATAGCGCAGTAGGCAAGATTTCTAAACCTCACGCCCTACACCCTACTTGCTCACAGTTTTGCAATTTTTATTTTTTGTAATTTCCTTTACAAAGAAATAAACTAAGTATATTTATATAGCAGTGATGTTGGCTAAGATATAGACTCGCCCATCTTAAACAAAAGTTTTTTGTTTTTTTTTGGGGGGGGGGGGGAGGGATGCTAAATGACTAAAATATTTTAAAATATATATTATAAATAAAGAGATACAGGTTTGTCTAAAGAAACAACCAGAAAAACTTAGTTCGGCTAATTATTATTTTGTGAACACAAAAATACAAAAACTGAAAATATCATTGAAAATTGAAAAGATAAAAACTATTTAAACTGTAATCATGTTAATATTTTAATGAATGAGCTCAAAATGTAACTAAAAAAAAAAAAAAAAAAACCTTCAGGAACTTCTTCAAATTGAAAATGACTAAAAAATTCTTCATGATACAGAAGATTCCTTATAATAGCATTTATAATCTGACTGATTTCATGTGATCTAATTAGCTTTAATGTATCTCACACAAAAATCTAATGCATATCGATATTATCTCATATTGCCCAGCCCTACTACAAAGCGAGGGTTTGATTGTGTGTATAAATTACAGCCAGTTCCAAGTGTGTCCTAAACCACACCCCAGAAGACTTGGAGTCATTTTAATGTGGATGTTTATTAATTACTAATAAAATTAAATATTAATTTACCACTTAAGCTTCTGTTGCTCAATATTCACATCGGTCTCATAGCTCATGTTTAAAAATGGGAAAAGGAATGCAGACTGGATTTGGGGCGTGTAGTCAATTAGGTTCATGTAATTATGTCTCCAATACCGCATTACATTCAAACTTAAAATACTGCACACCTGCAATATAAGGAGTCGACTGAACTCTTGATCCCTCTAAATCAGTAGCAGGTAACAGAATGTACAGTACTACAGTATATGTGTGTGTGTGTAAATGTGTCTCACAGCACAGGTGGTGCGAGCGTCTCCTCCTGGTGCAGTCTCTCTGTCTGGCGCAGTTTGAGGATCTCGCTGTAGTTCAGTGCGTTCACTTTGTTCTTAAAAAGCTCCAGTGAGGTGGGTTTACTGGACAGGGTCCTTGTGATCTGCTCCCGCACCACCTGCATGACCTGTACACACACACACACAAGTTACAGTTGACAGCTTTTTTTTTTTTTTTTTTTTTACAGGATTTGTTTTGTTTACGTGAGACAGATTTCCTCCATTTGTTAAATCCAGTAGACTTTTACTCCGATCAAAACTGAACAAAGCGAACTACAGCCTCCAAACATTTCTTAGATGGTTGGTTTAGTATTTCGAGCTGCTTTGACACACGCGTGTTAAATTCTAATTAGTCTTAAGTGCAGTGTGTCGTCACAAAAGCGTATGTGAGCGTAATGCCATAGACACAGCTTGACCTCAGGCACCCAAGTCAAAGGTCAGGAACGAGGGACTGAAAGAGGCCTAGCTGTGAAAAAGACAGACAGAAGGAAATGAAAAGGTAAAGAAGGCGCAGACACAAAGGAGTTGGGATCGGCTCGGTGTCTGACCGTGGGACCTCCAGCTGTGTGCGGGACAATCCCACAATGCCATGCTAACTCAGCCGTTTAAAGAGGTCTGACCCCTGACCACATCCTCACAATTCAACCCTGGCTGGCTGGTATACTCTCACTCTCGGTCTGTCTCTACAACACAAAATGCTATTTTGCCACAAATTTGAAAAATGATATTATTGTTTTAAATTAAATATCAGTTTAGCCTTTCCCAGGAGACTTGGGGCACGAGGCGAGGTACACCCTGGATGGGGTGCCAAACACACTCACTTCACACTCTACAGGCAATGTTGTGAATGTCAATTAACCTAATCTGCATGTCTTTGGACTGTTGGAGGAAACTGGAGAACCCGGTGGAAACCCACCACGCACGAGGAGAACATGCAAACTTCATACACACAGACCCGAGACTGGAATCGAACCCGGACCCTGGAGGTGCGAGGCCACAGTGCAAACCACTACGCCACTGTGCCGCATTACTGTATAAAGTATTTGTTATATTTTTATTTGTGTCTATTTGACATCAACACTTCATAAAGATGAAAGGCAGATGGTGTACATGTGATATTTCCATTTTATTGATGTGACGCACAACATGGGCATTCTGGAGTTGGAGCCATGAAGTTTATCAACATGCCACTTATGTGCTACAGACATGATGTTTATCATACAGACATGACATTTATGTGCTATGGATGCGACACTTGCGGTTTGGATCTTATTACTGTTTTTGTTCATTGGTCTGATCACCAAAAAAAAAAAAAGGAAGAGAAATATAAATTTGCTTTCCATTTATTATGTGTCAAACTTAAGGAAGACTTAAAGTAAGGAACTGTTGACCCTGGTCTTAAATTACAACAACATACAACACATCCACTTTTTTTAATACTCAGTTGTTAAATTACAGTGCAGTCTGAGGTATACTGGTTGTTATTTTTCCTCCCACATTATTTGAGAACACAAATTTTTTCATAAACTATTTTTCAAAAGAAGAAGGTACTTTGAACAACAGTGAATGGAATCATTGACAATTTGCTGTAGCCTCCCGCAGCCGGGAGCCTAGGGAGAGCTGATTGGCCGAGCTCTCTCAGAGGGGAGGGATTACTTATCAATCACGGCTCTAACCAATCAAGAGCGTCTGTGAGCTCATGCAAGTGGACAGCGCTATCCCCCGGGTCTGTTTCTTTTGATTGGTTGGGGGCGTGGACTAACTAACTAAACTAAATTTGCGATACTTTTAATTTTATAATAGGTTCATTTTACTGGAACGAATCATGTGAATATACATTATGATGTGCGAGTTCTAGGGGGGGTCTTAAAACTTGGCCTGGTGTTAATTGGAGTGGGAAGGTTTCAGCACAGCGCGGGAGGTTTTATTTGTGACCTGGCGAGTACAGAGTGCCTTTGCAAAAGTTTAAGTTAGTAAAATTACAATTAAATGGTGAGAAGATGTTATCGTTGCATGTGCAAAAAAAAACATTTTTTCCACCCCATGAATGAGGTCCAAATATAACACCATACAATGTTAGAATTCGGGGTCACTCGGGTTAGCTTCGGCCAAACAATTAAAAATTTGCTTCGTACGATGATTGTTCAAACGTTGCTCTGTGGATTACATGCACGCCAAACTGATCTTTATCGTTTATATATGCGGAATTTATAGGATACAGATATAACATTTATGTGATATAGAGGTACTGTTTATTTTATACATTTAAGCATTTGGCAGACGCTCTTATCCAGAGCGACTTTCATTTTTATCTCATTACACATCTGAGCAGTTGAGGGTTAAGGGCCTTGCTCAAGGGCCCAACAGTGGCAACTTGGTG
>JAOVVA010126104.1:0-11024 GCA_028565275.1 Leiocassis micropogon | reverse complement strand
GAAATAAATCTGATTCACAATAACATCAATATCTTATAAAATAAACACTATTAAACACTGAAATCAATAAACTTAAATAATTGATTAATACTACAAATAAATATCAGTCACACCAAACTATGTCACTGATGTTTCTGTGACCCAAAAATTTTTTAAATAAAAAATATAGAAAAATACTTTTAACTTATAATTTGAAATTGTTCCTTCATCAGACTCCACTAGGTGAAGAGCACTGGACAAATGTAAAAGTTATATCAAATGTCTTTCTTTATTTGTTTAGAAACATCATAATTAATTTAGCAGTTTTATGTGAGGCTTTTCAGTCCGTCATTGGTGTTACTCATTTTATAATTATAACTGTCAAATTCGACATAAAAACTAATTACATCTAATAATTAATTGATTTTTACATATTTGGAAACCACACGGTCTTACACATGCAAGCCATTTTGTAAATATTTATGATTTTCTCTAAATTGTCATTGGTATTACCTGTCATTGATATAGCCAGGTATTAAATTTATTATTTTTTTAAGTGCAATAAGCTCTACTTTTTGTGGATTTATAAAGTTTTTTAAAAAGTTATTGCTGTGAAAGAAGAAATACATTTTAGAAAACTTTTATCACCCAAATTTCGTCTTTTCTGTATCTGTAAATTTTCGTCTTGTCCTTAGGCCCCAGAGCCTAGAATCATCTCTGACTAACAGACCTTATCTCAGATCAACTCAGTCATGTCTTTTAGAGACAGAACAAACATGGACAGTTACAGGAGTGAGATATGGGAAACTCTGTTCAGAAAAGTGAGTTTTCATTTTATTTGTAATAATCTGTTATAAACTTGTATTTTAACTAGAACGCCTACATAGTGTGTACCATCCTTGCTACCATTTTGGACGTGTTCCAAATAGTTTGGGACGCCTCCTACAGGGAAACCAGAATAAACACTCTGCTGTCATCTTGTGGACGCTGCTTGTAACTGCATAAGAAAAATGGCTACGACTTCGCCTACTATTACGCCTCCTTCTTTATACAGGGGGCCTGGAGCCTATCCCAGGGGACTTAGGGCATGAGGTGGGGTACACCCAGTGCCAATCCATCACAGGGCACAAATACACACTCACACACTCATTCACACACTGCAGGTCATTTGGGAACAGCAATTAGCCTAATCGGCATGTCTTTGGGCTTTTGGACTGCCACTTCGTCTTTGGCAGTTTTGTCTGCTCTTGTTAGAGCTTGAAACATTTAGTATATTTCTCTTTAGCTTTTTTTTAAGCATGTGTTTTGTGTGGCATAGCCGCACCTACAAAAGAAAATCCCTCTGATCCCACTGATTTTAAAACAAAGCCCTTGTTTCCACCCAAAGAATGTGTTTGCATGATATTAAATTATTGAATTCCTGTGAGGAGACATATTCATGCCATGATATGTTTTAGACAGTCATATTCAGTATTCGTAGTTCATTGAAGAATGATAAAGTCATTCACATAAGTCCTTATAGATATGATGTTGATGCTGCGGTTCTACAGTCCTGGAATTTTCTTTAGGATCAACAAAGTATATATCTAAAATATAGATAAGCAAAACTTTAGCACTTGCTTGAACCAACAAATGTTTAAAGTATGTAGACTCATTTTACATCATTCAAATACTTCTTTTAATTCACACAGAAAATGATGGTGTCAAAGTCATAAGGACGTGTGTTGCTGATTTTTTTCACCGAACCACAGAATTCTAGCTGAGAGCCTCAGATCTGCCAAGGTGAGGATATATAATCCTGCTCTGTTAGGTCACAGTGAAACACTGTGAATGTAAGCAGGAAAACAATGATGTATTATGGACATGGCATGGGCATCCAGGCACAAAATGTACTTGTCCTTCCTTGGTGCTATACAGTGTCCTGCACTAAAAGGGCTCTAAATTATTGGCGAGGAAATATAAAACAAAGAAGCAAGTTAGATTAAAAATTTTAACCACATAAAGAATAACTTACAGCCAAAGCACTTAAGCACTCATATAAAAAAAACATACTCACCAGCCACTTTATTAGGTACACCTTGCTTGTACTGGGTTGGACCCCTTTTGTCTTCAAAACTGCCTTGGCACGTCAAATATGTGAATCTCCAGTTCCACCACATCCCAAAGGTGCTCTATTAGGTTGAGATCTCAAGAAACCAGCTATGGCGCCATAGCCTTGTGACATTGAGCATTATCCTGTGGTTATAAAGGGAGAGACACGGTCAGCAACAATACTCAGGTAGGATCTGACATTTAAACCATGTTCAATTGGTACGAAATTGGCTCAAAGCATGTCAAGAAAATCTCCCATATGAAACAATAAAAGGCAGGATGGATCCATGCTTTCATGTTTTGTACATTATATTCCAAATTCTAACCCTACTGTATAAATGTCATAGCAGAAATTGATTCCCGTCAAAACAGGTGACATTTTTCTGATCTGTTCTATTGTCCAGTTTTGGTGAGCCTGTGTGAATTATAACCTCAGTTTTCTTTTGTTAGCTGACAGGAAGTGGCACCCGGCATGGTCTTCTGTTGCTGTAACCCATCTGCTTCAAGGTTTGAGATGTTATCTGAGTTCCTCTGACCTCTGGTATCAACAAGGCATTTTCATATTTTCTCTTCTCCTTTTCAGGCCCATATTCTTTGTGAACCCTAGACATAGTTGAGCATAACAATCATAGTAGATAAGCAGTTTTTGGTCTGAAATACTCAGACCAGCCTGTCACTCAAATCACCTTTCTGATGCCCGGTTTGAACTTCAGCAGATTGATTTGACCATGTCTACATGCTAACATGCATTCAGTGAGCTGCCATGTGATTGGCTGATTAGACATTTGTGTTAACAAGCAGTTGAAAAGGTGTACCTACTTGAAGTGGCTGGTAGGAATTAGCTTAATGATTTGTCACATCACCTCACGACATTACACCTCACCACCAGCAGAGGTAATCTCTCCCAAGAGTACGACGTCATCATTCTTGTTTATACCATAAATAAAACAAACTCAAACCATTTTTTGGAAAGTCTTGTCAACCCTTTGTCTCATGTTTTGATTATTCTTTGAATTCTTCACTTCTACAGGCAGATTTTGAGCTAAATCACAGCTGGGTAGATCCTAGATTTACCGGCACTTAGACGTACTCGTACAGCTTGCACGCTTTTAGGACAAATATTTAAACAGAAATTAAAATCTCATTCTACAAGCACAGGTCAGCTCAGTGATGTCAAACAACGGATGGTGCTTTCCCCTCCCACATCTAATCATCAATCTTCTGTGGCTTGGCTTTCCGTTTATCCTGAACAATGAAGAGAGGAATACAGTAATAAAACTAAAATAAAGTGAACATAGCCATAACCTATACAGTAAGAGTATATAACAGGGTTTATGGGTAAAGTGAAGCCCCTAAATGGTCAGATAGTGCATTGTTGAGGGATAACTAGGAAGGACTTGGGCAGAAAGAAATGAATCATTACCACATGAGTCAATACTGTGAGGAACAAAAGAAGCCTGGTTAATTATTTATAGAGTAACGATTCGAGTAGCAGTAAAAACCAAGTTTCACATATCTCACGGGAACTAGATTATCTCCAACACTTTTATAATAACTAAATAATTGGCCAGGCGAAGTTCCCATTACCGAAATATCACACATTTCCTGCTGGGTTTTTTTTTTTCAACACACACATTATGTTTTGTCTCAACACCTAAGAGACATTTAGTGCTTGTGGTTTTTATTTTCCTGCATAATTGTACATGTGATAATTATACATGGATTTTCTCATAATACTTGACTTTATCTATCTATCTATCTATCTATCTATCTATCTATCTATCTATCTATCTATCTAGTCAAGGTACACTATCTATCCATCCATCCATCTATACACCCATCCACTCATGTTGTATATGGATGGATGGAGAGATGTATGAATGGATGGATAGAATACTTTCTTAAACACATTATTAAAGGGAAATTGTAACGTTACTGCAGCCAGTTCACAGATTTTACAACAACATACAGTACAAGCAACAATGCTTAGAAAAAAAATCAGCGCAAGTATACCATAATAAGATGTAGAAGGATCAGCATACTGTGCTCAAGTCCATTTGAGAAAAGGTGGTCTCAAGCAAAGGATGATGTCCTCAGTCATGGTTTGAATCAAATATTAAAGTAACCTAAACATGTACAGTATATGGACTGTGTTTTAGAATGTGATGTCATCAATGACAGCTATATCCTCTGAAATCTCCACGTATGCACAGCTTTAGTTGATAAAGTATGAAGATAAATGCTCTAGATGTTCTCTTTGTATTTATTATTGCTGTATATTGCATATATATTGTATATGTGGGAGAGTGTAGATGCACAAGCGTACTCAAGTACAGAACAATATTACTTATATGAAAGCTGATCATCAGGGGACAGGGCAGGGGGAACAATTCACCTGGGCATGGGTGCAATAAATCATACCTAGTGGGAAAGCAGCCTTGGATTTCAGTTTACTGTCATGACAAAACCTACTTTAAGACTCCTGATCTGTCTAATGCTACAGCAAAAAAACAAAAAACATGATATAGAAGCTAAACTTAGCTTAATATTCTGTATAGCTTAGTGCCATGGAGGACTGACATGACAAAAACATTCCGTGTTGGAAAAGGTAGAAGAGGTAAATAGACACTTATAGTTAAAATGCCTGCACAATAATAATTAGCTAATAATACATCATTAACCCTTTGTTGACTTTCCTTTAGCTACTTTAACTTAACTAGAAATAAAATGAGAGTTGTTGTTCTTAACGAATTGCTCTGCTTTCAGAAGGTTCGTCCATGTTAACAAGGTCGGCTGACATTTTACTATGTTCTTTAACTATAATGCTGATATGCGGCATGGTGGCATAGTGGTTACTGTAGCACTGTCGCCTTGCACCTACTGGGTCTGGGTTCAGTTCCCGCCTCTGCATCTGTGGGCATGGGGTCCCCATGCTTGGTGTCCAAAAACATGCAGATTAGGCTAATTGGTGTTTCTAAATTGCCCGTAGTGT
Organism: Leiocassis micropogon; assembly: GCA_028565275.1. Lineage (NCBI taxonomy): Eukaryota > Metazoa > Chordata > Actinopteri > Siluriformes > Bagridae > Leiocassis > Leiocassis micropogon. Next base: position 5,962 of record JAOVVA010126104.1, on the reverse strand, counting down.
GTGAATGTTGACCAGAGGTCCTATGCTGGTTTGTAAAATGGGAATTAATACAATTCACTAATAATACCATAATACAATAATCATTTATTATCCTTAGTTATGGTTGTAGTGCATCAATAGACCCTGAATGGGACAGTAGTCCATCACAGGGCAAAATGATCAGACATTTATCCTAGCCAATAGTAGCATGAAACCAAGACATGCTGAAATAATACATGCTGATTTCAAATAATAATCATAATAAATATGTATAATATATATTTTTAAACCAAATAATAACATATTGGTAGTGGAGCTTCTACTGATGCCACACACTCAACCACACCCTGTGCCTTTTGGTATGACTAATCACTCTCCACTGTTTATCTCACCCTAATATAGACGTCAATAAAAAGCCTCCCCATATCACTTTCCTTCATTTTGGCACTGAGCTGTTCTCTCACACATCGACTCCTCAGAATATTTCACTTCCAACGCTGAGATTTATTCATATTCTTCACACTGTTTTTCCCAGATGGAGGTCTCCATGATGCGATACACATGGGCAGCTCTTTGCATCACCGTGTTCATGATGCCAGGTAAGAAATCTGATTGAGATGAAGCTCCCTTTGTTTAGCTGCAGTAATCTGCCATATTACATTGCTCGAAAGAACTCCTGCTCCAAAAAAATTGTGAAACATTTTGTCAAACAAAAAAAAAAAAACAGTGACGAAATAATGATTTATTGTAGCAATAAAATTCTAAATTCTGTGGTAAAGTTGGTTATTTTATCTTTGTGGCTGAGTCACAGAATTCCAGTTATGTTAAGAAGAAATTCTCAAACGCCTGAAATGAAAGTTATTTGCATGAATCCATTCATAAGCAATATATTAATACTTAATAAAAAACTAATGCTTTCAAAAAAGATTTTTTGGATTTTAAAAATAAGATTAAAGCACTAATCATGAAATCTAAAATAAGGAAAATATACATTTACAGATATTGAGAAAAAGGCAAAAAAAAAAATATATATATATATATATTATATATATAATTGTAAAAATGAATTATTAACAACCAAGGTGTTTTTTTTTTATTTTTATCAATGTACTGTCTTATTTATTTATTTATTTATTTAATTAGTTTATTTATGTCTCAAATAAGCTTTTAGAATCTAGAATACATTTTATATAGTAAATTATAAAATAAATGTTTAATACATACTGCATAATGTAAGGTAGAGGCCCTTTTATTTATATATTTGTTTTAGAGGAGACCATATTCTGATATGTTTATACAGAGTGGGCCAAAATAAATAAATTAATAAAACTCTTATTTTCAAAGCCCTTATTTTTAAATAAAAAAAGCAATTTGGCCAATTAAAATTAAATAAACCATGGTGGTAATACTACCTCTGGCATACCCAACCATAGCTATTTGAATCAACCGTATAACACAAAAAGTCAGGTCTTGACTTCCATGCTGACTGAACTCAAGGAGATGAGCCCAATTTATATCCTCCAGAAAGGTGGAGCTCCAGCCCACACTGCCAAGGACACTGGAGCTTTTCTCTAGAGGACTTTTTTTTTTAACCCTGAGAACTACTGTAGTTGAACTACTGTACATAGAGAAATTTGTTAATATTGCAAGAAGTTGAAATTTATAATTGGTATAAATTTATATGAATCATTTAGCTCAAAATCACAACATGACAACATCGAGCAGCTGTTTTATAATCATGAATCACATACACACAGATCATCACTGTATTTCCTTTAAGTGTGTATGTACGTATAATGTAGTGTTGTACTGTATGGTTATGCATTGGAGCTAGAACTCAGATCATAAAACCTTTTTATTAGATTTTTTTATTGAAATGGGAGCTGACATAAATAACTCAGGGTTGTAATTGCCATGCCCGAAACAATGTTTTAGAAAATTGTGGACTCTTTTGTTACACTTTACAGACTCAATGATGAAACAACATAAATTTATAATTGAAAATAGAAATAGTTAGGAAAAAGAAAATAATCTGTTTATCTTTGTATTATCCGAGTCTACTGATTATTTTAATGCCGGTTCTTTTAAAGGATCAGTGAAATCTGAGGAGGCTAAGAATTCTTCATCGGCTTTTGAGCTCATCATGGACATCACCAACCGTATCTACAACGACTCCCTACTCAAGCCTGGCTCTACTGATTATGACGCTTTGTCAAAAAACATTAATGATATGGTGAGGGTTTTTTTTTAGTTCTACTTATTTGATACTAAATGATATTATTATTATTATTATTATTATTATTATTATTATTATTATTATTATTATTATTATTAAGCAGAATTTCTCAATCTCTCTCCTTTTATCTTTTTTCAAAAAAATATAAAGTAAGTGTTAAGAGTATTAAGTAAAGAGTATCAGAGCAGAAGGGTTATATTTCTCTATTTAATAATAAACAGTACTGCCATATAGATCATGAACAAATTTTTATTTCTTTTGTTTGCAATTATTCAACATCCCCAAAATCTCTGAATGTGACTCTGTTCTTCTTTCAGCTCTACTCCATCTATGGCTGTACCCCTTGTTTCACACACTCGTTTTATCACAACGTATCAGCCGTGACCTTCAGGTACAATTTTAAATATCATTTTAGTTCCTCATGTGGTTATAGTGTTTATTTAAGAAGATTAAGGACTTACTGTATGAGTGACTAAACACAAAGTATTAGCTAAGGGAGTCTAATCAACCTTGCTAATGGCGATTTCTTTTTCTGTCTCTTAAGTAATGAAACTGGAAGTGTGCTCGTAAAAGCCACTCTCTTGTTCCAATCAAACAAAACCAGCGCTTGTGTGATCAAAGACATATTTATGAACGCGACAGCACACAGTATTGAAATAGCTGGCCTTAAAATTAACCACAACTTCACACAAGGTAAGCATGAGAGCTGTATATATTTTAAGTGAAAATTTTATTTATTTATTTATTTTTTTTCTTTTTTTTATTTTCAATGTAACCTCATGAGACCACACTCATATCAGGACATCACATTTTCTCCCAACTTGATCTTTATGTATAACTTTTTTGACCAAACTTCTTCCTGTTTTGAAAACATCAATAGTTATAAATTAATTAATAACCAAAAAAAATTAAAAAGAAACTACAAGGCACACAACATTAGGTTTTTGGTCTCAGAAGGTTAACATACTGAGAAATACTGACACTGTTGTTTTCACAGTCATACCTCTACCAATCATTGCACCAACTGGTTCCAGCATTTCCCATCTGACACACGCTTCGACTGATCATCCTGGAATTCATCTCACAACTAAACACCGCAGCGGCGCCTCATCACTCAGTCGGAGTCCCATAACTCTCACTTCATTTCTCCGCTATAGTGTTTCACTCTGCCTGCTTTTCCTCATCAGCTATTCTTTTTAATTTTGCAAACTTGCCCATAGGGATGCCACAAGATCTGTATATAATGTCATCCCTAAATTTATAATATGAACTAAACTAAAACAGTTGACACCCGATACCCCCCCACCCGATATATTTAACAAGATATTTAAAAATCTCACTGTATTCAACTTTATAAGCTTCTATTGTTGTGGTAAATACTGATGTTACACGGTTGACCAAATATTCTGGAATGAAATGCATAAAAATGATCAATTTGAACTTTATGAGCTTGAAACTTACCATCACATCTCACCACTGCCAGTTAGGTCTTTTGACACAGGAGATGAGTGGTGCAGCAGTAACATGCTCATCATTATCATCTGGAGATTCTGAGTTTTATACTCATACAATGCTACAAACATCTGAACAGTTCACGCCACAGCTCCACCAAGCTGCTGTGGGTGGGCCCTTGAGCAGGGCCCCTAACCACTATATCATGGCTGACCCTGTATTCTGACCTCAGCCCACAAGCTGGAATATTAGAAGAGTATATTTCACTCTGCAGTAATGTGTATATTGTGTGACAAATAAAGTCATAATTTATAAAATTATATGGTTTTGTGGCTTGATTGTCTTTACCTAATGTTTATCTCTATGATCCTTTCTCAACCTGCCATGTTCTACTGTTAATTATTGTACATTATTGCTAGTCAAAACATGTTGAAACATTTTCTATAACAGCATGTTTGATGATAATTACGATTAATGTAAATGAGTGTGTAAGAATATGTATGTTTGTGGTGTCTTATTCATCTATAGTCAGTGGGTGTTTGGGAATCCCTGTCATCTGCTGATGTCAGTCCACTGTGTTATATCAGGTCCAAGGTCAGTGCAGCCATCTACCAGGAAGTTTTAGAGCACTCCATACTTCCCTCTGCTGACCAGCTTTATGGAGATGCTGATTTCATTTTCCAGCAGGACTTGGCACCTGCTCACACTGTTAAAAGTGCTGATACTGTACTTGGTTTAAGGACCATGGTACACCTGTGCTTTATTACCCAGCAAACTCGCCCAACCTTAACCCCATAGAGAATCTGTGGAGTATTGTGAAGAGGAAGATGCGAAACACCAGTGCAGAAGAGCTGAAGGCCGCTATCAGAGAGCCCATAGGCATTAACACTACATTGGTTGTTTCTGGCTAGTTATTTCCCTTTTTTCGTTTGAGTAGACACTTAACTAGATTTTGGAATTTCATTGCTGGATTTTCTGTCCATTCAGCTACAACAGTGAGATTGTTTACCGACCCTTAACTGTGTGTGAATAAACCTTTGTCAAATTTCTCAACCTGAGGCCATTGGACTTCATGATAAACTTCAGATCCCTATTCTGTTTATCAGTGTTTAATCCAGTAGTTCTCAAAGTGGGGTTCATGAAGCATAGCTGGGGAACCAGGGTTATTTTGTTTCCATGATTTCAGTGTTTTTTTTTTTTTTCCAGGGGTCAAACCTCAGGCAGGAAGCAAGAGACCAAAATGACCCATAACCAAAGTCAACAAGAGGCAACGGTCAAAAAACAACGAACACAGAATAGAAACTAAAAATAAGGCTTAATAAGATGCATGATAAGACTTCGGTAAAGGACAAGGAAACAGAAGCAAAAAATAAATATAAAAATCAAGGACTATACACAGTACAGGTGAACACAATAGGTCAACAACCAGTGACGGGGGGAAAAAAACTAAAAGAATTACATACATACAACTTCAAAGGAGCGCTTAACTCATGTTGGGAACTGCAGTTTGGTTTTATACTTATTGCCCTGATTAATTCTTCACTTAAATTGAATGGGTTTACTCTAAAGTATCCTGAACATAATTTATTAGTATATTCATTTAAATGTGCCAATTTGTGGAATAGTTGGTTTATGTTAGGAGAGGGTGAATGGAATTGATTTCACAGTCAAGGGATGAAGAGTGGGGGAAAAAAAGGGATGAAAAAAAATTCAATGAATCAACTAGTTTTCACCATATGATCTATGTACATCATAAACCCTTTTAAGGTATAGAGGAGGAAGGAAGCATTTATTTTTCTCACATATAGATCACAGTGGTGGCACGGTAGTGTAGTGGTTAGCAATGTCGCCTTGCACCTTCAGGGTCTGGGTGTGATTCCCGCCTTGGGGTCTGTGGTGGGTTTCCTCCTGGTACTCCGGTTTCTCCCCTGTTAGATTCGCACCTCATCCAGGGTGTACCCTGCCTTGTGCCCTAAGTCTCCTGGGTTAGGCTCCAGGGCCCCTGCTACCCTGTATACAGGATAAAGCAATATAGACAAAGTAAGTGATGCATCACAGCATAGTGAGATTATTAGAAAAAATGAAATCTAAAGTATTTCTGTCCCTCATGAGACTAAACTAATCGATTTCATTCACCACAATGTGAATCTATAATGTAATATTAATATGGAGATTAGATATCCTGGATCATGCTATCATTGTCCAATCTCTACTATATTACAGGTCCTTCTCAAAAAATTAGCATATTGTGATAAAGTTAATTATTTTCTGTAATGTACTGATAAACATTAGACT
>JAOVVA010126063.1:0-11026 GCA_028565275.1 Leiocassis micropogon | reverse complement strand
TTAAAATGCTCCTGACCCTTCAAACTCTTAGTTCAGCAGCCCTGTCTACAAACAGCCCTGCCTTTATTAAATATTCAGAGAGTCAATACAGAGTGTGTGTGAGTGTGTGCGAGTGTACGTACGTATGTGAGAGTGTGTGTAACCCTGGTTTGCACATGGGAAGGCGCTTAATTGGTCTGTGTTTCGGTTAAACACTTAAGAGTTTCTCAAAAGTTTCCCAAAAGCAAACCAAAATCTGTGACGCTCAAATCCCCCCCAACCCTGTTTACAAAAAAAAAAACAACATTTAACGTCTGGGGTCGGTAGCGTAAATATCAGCGTACATATGAGTGATCAGTTTAAAAACACACGCGCGCGCGGTTATGGTACTGACGGCTGTCGGAGATGGTCGACACGAAAGCGAATTCAATAAACGCTGACGACTCCTTTAACGCTGAATCCGTAGGTCAGCGGGTTTTTTTTTTTTTAAATAGAATAAGTTTTCTTGTCAAATTCAGCGACCGTCTCCACACGTGTGTCTAGACTCAGGGGTAGCTCAGTCGTTAAGGCATTGGACTAGGGTTCGGAAGGTCCCGGGTTCGAACCCCACCACCAGGTTACCCCTGTTGGGCCCCTGAGCAAGGCCCTTAACCCTCAACTACTCAGATGTGTGATGAGTCACTCTGGATAAGGGCGTCTGCCGAATGCTGATATGTAAATGTAAATGTAGACGCTACTGAAAACACGTCTACCTGATAAAAACCTTGAAGGCGTTTATCTATGAAGTGTGTGAATCCTGATACCTTACAAAATACTGGCATACTGGAACTTTGGAACTTACTGGACTAGAACCGCTGTCGCGATGTTTGTTTGTTTTAGTTCTTTTTGTGTTCTTTTCTAATCTATATTTCATTCTAAAAATGTATTAAATAAAGATAGATAGAAAGATAGATAGATCGATCGATCGATCAAAGCAAGGCATTCCGGTCTTGTTTTTTTTTTCTTGTTTTTTGTTTCATATCCTCAAAACTCCCAACCCCACCTCCCCTCCTACATCTCCAAGCTGTGTCTCTCTCTCTCTCTCTCTCTCTCTCTCTCTCTCACCAAGAGCCAGCTGTAAACTCTCACACGCTTATTGCAGATCTTTATCTCTGTTCTAAATAAATGAGCCGAACCTCAGCGATCAGATCGGCGCAGCTGCAGAAGCTTGGCATCGATTTGGAGAGCAAACGCTCACTAGAGCTGACCATAAAAAAAAATTAAATTAAAATGGGCTTTTATTCAAATGAGACAGCAATGAGGAAAAGATGAGGAATTAATATCTGTATGAAATATCTGATAATATCTTGAACGTCTGATGGACAGAACATGAATGAGCCAAAAACTCGGCAACCAGAGACCAGATTTTAATGTGAAATCATCAATCTGTCTTCATTAAGGCTGACGGAGGCCACGCCTCCTCCACTGTAACTGACAACCACAGAGGACACGCCTCCCTCACCGAGACTGAAGCACAAAAGCCACACCTCATTTACTGAAACAGAGGCACGTCTGCTTCACTAAGACTGAGATATAAAAGCCATGCCTCTTTTCTCGAAACTGACCTGAACTGAAGCCACACCCACTTTACTGAGACAGAGATGCCACGCCTCTTTAACAGGGACAGAAGAACAGAGGCCACGCCTCCTTCACTGAGACTAAGACACAGAAGCCACGCCTCCTTTACTGAGCCTGACGCACAGAAGCCACGCCTCCTTTACTAAGAGTGAGCTACAAAAGCCACGCCTTCTTTACTAAGAGTGAGCTACAAAAGCCACGCCTTCTTTACTAAGAGTGAGCTACAAAAGCCACGCCTCTTTTCTTGAGACGAGTTACAAAAACCACTCATCCACGCCTCCTCTCTTGAGACTGAGCTATAAAAGCCACGCCTCCTTTACTTTGACCAAGGCACAAAACCACAAACCTCACTTCACTTGTACTGACATCTAGAGAATTTATTATTTAAAAAAAAAAAAAAAACTTTCACTTTCACACTTACACCACTCAGTGTCCTCCACCCAGTTAATCTTCACCCGTTCTGACTGAACGTTTGTACAAAATATACGTCACTCAAAAAAAAAAACATTCGGTTGCGCGGCACCTCTCATTCGCGGCACTTTACAGAAGTCTGTTTTTCTCTCACGCCCATCTGTTTATCCTGTAGAGAGGGAGGTCTTTAAACCCCCGCTGGCGAGTCCTCAGTTTAGCATATGTTTTCTGTTCATGATGTAATGAGGATGCTGAAATGGCGCGTGGGGGGGGGTTCTGTGTGTCTCACATGGCCATGAACACGTCAGTGTCTCTAAAACGTGCGATACAACGCAAGTGCCAGTTACGCACTGTGAATAACGACAGACTGACCTGGTCAGGTTACTTCCTGTTTCAGCTGCACATCATTTGCTAATCTGTGAATATAATCTACAGATCGTACTGTGCAGCGTTTCATTACAAGCCAAACCATATACACAGTACGAAAAAATATTAAGCTAGTTTATAAATTTATCATCATAGTCTGAATTCTTGTTGCGGGACCAAAACAACATTACAAGGTGCGGTAATGGTGATTTTTTTTTTTTAAGTCAGGACGTGTTTTGTTTTTATAATTGTTGCAATCCTTGTTGCCGTCTTTTACTCGGAGGAGAAACGCAGGCCTTTGAGGAGCCGAGCTTTTTCGAGCACCTCTCAGACGGTGACGCATGGTTTCTTTAAGAGCTCTCGGCAGACCAGGAAGTAAAACGCCGGATCAGCACGGACGAGCTCGGGAACGGGTTCCAGCCCCCGAGACTGAACTGAGCCTCTGCAGTGTTTGAGCACTGAAGCGTTACCTTGGCACAACCACACGCCCACGGCGCGCAGAAATGCAAAACACACACACACACACACCTACACAGCGGGAAGCCATGGTGGGGCTGTTCTGTTGTGATTCATTTCAGTTCACATCAGCTCATAGAACTGTGTGTGTTGTAACCCAAGACACTTTGTTTAAGGACTAAGAATCTCTTTTCATGTCCCCCTGTTTTCCTCCTCCTCCTATCGCTTCATCTAACCTCTCTTTCTAACCTTCTATCGCTTTCCCGTCCTGTCGCAGGCTGTGTTTCCCCTCCCCTCGACCTTTCCCCTTGTTCTTTCCTCCTCCTGTCCAAACATGTGATAAGCGGCGCTTTAAAGAGTCCTGGAGCACTTGTCCCGACCTGCCCGATCCCAGAGCAGCCTCTACCTACCGCTACGTCTTCCTGTGTGCGTCCGTCTCCCTGTCAGGGACGCATCCGTCGCACAGGCGCACGAGAAGCGTGTGCGATTAAAATGACGGGGGGAAAAGGTCAAGATTTATTTCAGGTATCCGGTCATGTCCTGATGTTGCACAGGACAAGGAAAGGGTGAGAGACAGCAAGCACCCGAGAGCACGTTTTCCTCGAGCGGAGAGCAAATCCTGATACTTGGCGTACGCCGCGACATTGTTGAGATGAAAGCAGAGCAAGCCCGCGATTACGACTGCTTTTGTTTAGCGCAGCGAGAGCTGAACCCGGCACACCCCTGTCCGAAACCTTACCTCTGAATGCACTATTGTTTAATTTAAGTGTTCCTTTACAGATGATGGAGATGAAGTGAAAAGGGGCGGGGAGGTACACTTTGTCGTTGGACACCCTATGTTTACCCTATGACACAATGCTTGTCCAGCTTTTGTGTTGTGTTTTTTTTAAACTAGAAAACCAAGTGATGCACATGCAATTCTAATTTCTTTAAAGCTTTATTTATTTTTATTTTTTTCATTTTACAAACTGAGATAAATCCATTACATAACGTTTTGCTTTCATTTTTATGCGGTTAATAAAACTGTAAATGAGAACTAGAGGCAAGAAGGAACTGAAGTTGAAAGTGTGGAAGTGAAAAAGGAAAAAAAAAAAAAACAAAAAAAAAAAACACCCTTTCGAGGGTAAAGTTAAGTACCTCAATACCTCACTGTTCCCAAGCTAAGGTTTAAATCGACGAGCGGCAGAAGGTCACTTCTGTTCGTAATCGCTGTACAAACACATCTCTGATGTCCTTCATCAATGCCCTCTGGCTTCACTAACCTTTGAGACTGTTTTTTTTTTTTTTTTACCTTTTGATAAGTGACTAAATTCAACAGTAAATTTGTGCGGAACAGATTTGTTCGATCTTGAAAGGACACGAAAGATTTCAAGATTTTACTTTTACTTAGTAGCATGCTTATTAGTCCCTCCATTAATTTACTTATTAGCGATGATATTAAATGTCGAATTTCCTACAGTTTTGTACCTGAGCCTCCAATAAACGAACTAATCAATCAGATCAATCCCTGCTGTCCGTTATCACCCAGATGAGGATGGATTCCCTTGTTGGGTCTGGTTCCTCTCAAGGTTTCCTCCTGTTGCCATCTCAGGAAGTTTTTTCCTTTTAACCGTCGCTTTTGGCTCGCTCATCAGGGACGAGCTGATCATTTTGACTAATGCACATTCTCACATTTCATACACATTTCCATGATATTCTTTCAATTATCTAAATCTGCTTTGCAACAATGACCAGGGTTAAAAGTGCTATACAAATGAAAATGAAATTGAATTGAATGTTTATATAAACAGGTGCAATAATTTATCGGTTTTAGGACGAGCAGCTATTCGTTTTGTTTTTTTGTTTAGTCACCCGGGCAGACTAACAAGTTCTACAACTAGAAAGAAACTAGAAGAGGGAAAATTAACAGAGATGTGGAACATCTTGAAAAACAACTAGAAGTGGGAAAACGAATAGAGATGTGCGGGAAAAAAAATCATTAAATTATTCGCTGCACTGACTCAAATACTTTTTAAATTAACATGTTTGCATTTCATTTGGTAAAATGTTACAGTTCCTCTATAATCCTACACTAACTTTCAAATCCCGCCACCTGCTGCGCTACATAACTCGCCTGCTCTGAGCCTTACCGATGGATTGATTCACGTTACATGGACGACGCATGATCTTCTCAGGATGAGGAATATTCGAGAAAAGTCCAGAACAAAACTAACCTCATGGTTGAACTCAAAGATGCAGAAATATATTTAAGATGATGGTTACATTCATAATAAAAGGACAAACTGAGGACAAGGCTAATCAATGCTTCTCTTTGCAGTTTATTTGCTGCATTTAGTTTATCCTTGTTTGATTTGTTTCCATACAACCGAACCATCCACGGCTGGAGATCTCACTTGTCTGGAGCACCAGCTAATAAATTTATCTTTTTCCCACTTCTTGATTATACAACTGTATAAATTGAATTATCAGACTAATACCGTTGTTCCTGATGATCGGGACACGTCTATTCATTTACCCTTTCGAGCCCTTTGCAGCTGGAAATAGTGCTTTACGAGCATGTCTCATCTCCCTGTCCTCTAAAGATGGACATTAACCGACACAAAATGCAATCACGTCCTGTTCGATTCCTCCGGCGCATCAGGGTAATGATGATCAGAGCTGGCTCCCTGGCCACCGGCCTGCTACAGCTCATTAGAGAGAGAGAAAGAGAGAAAGAGAGAGAGAGAGAGAGAGAGGCAGACAGTCTGGGGGTTTGTGTCCAGCTCTGTCCTGCTCGGTCTATACTGCGCCATCGATGTGCATTAAGCCTGCTTAGTTTAGAGCTAATAAAAGACATGACAATGTTTCACGCAAAAAAAAAGAAAGAAAGCTTTTATATTTCCATCCATTACCAAGAGAAAATATCCTCGCTGTTGGATGCAGTTGAATGGCTGAACTGAATTATTGCTCACCCTGATCATATATTTATTATCATGGTTTTAGCCTGGTTAACTTTGTTAGCTACGTAGAGAACCTGATACGGTCAATCGTTTGCAGAACCTAGCTGGCCTTAAGCTCAAGATCCAAAACTCCAACATAATCTAAAGCTAGTCTGTAGAGGCGGAGCTTTATGAACATGGCTAACAGGAAGCTGCTTTGCAGACATTCTAGAACACTGTAAGGGATGAACAAACTTCTGGTAGTTGACAAGATAGACAGATGGACAGACGGACAAATAGAGGGATGGAGAGATGGTTGGAGGGATGGTTAGTGACTGTTGAGTTGTATTTATAGAGAGAAGATAGACACCTGACAGACGGATGGATGGTGTTAGAGACTAGTTGGTTAAATATTCAAGGATGGATGGATGGATGTTCATATTTATAGAACGTGGGCGAGCCAGCGAATGGATGGAAGAGTGGATATATGCATGTAGGATGCATGGCATTAATGACTAGTTGATCATATTTATAGAAAGTAGATGGATGGATGAACAGATCAGTGAACAGGGCGATTAATAACTGGTTGGTCATCTTTATATAGAGTAGCTGGGTGGATGGATGGTCATTTTTATAGATTAGATAGCTGGATGCATGGTTGGATGGATGGACAGATAGATGGCGTTTTTAGATTAACGACTGGTCATATTTATAGAAAGTGGGTGGGCAAGGATACAGTATATGCATGTAGGATGCATTGCATTAATGACTGGTTGATCATCTTTATGGAGTAGCTGGATGGATGGATGGATGGATGGATGAATGGAAGGAGGGATGAATGACTAGTTGGTCAAATTTATATAGAGTAGCTGGGTGGATGGATGGATCATTTATATAGATTACATGGATGATTGGCTTTCTAGATTAACGACTGGTCATATTTATAATGACTGGTCAGAAGATGGATGGATGGATGGATGGATGGATGGATGGATGGAGGGACGGAAGGATTAATGACTGGTTGGTCATATTAATAGAAAGTGAATAAATGGATCCTACATAATTACACGCAATCGTAAATAGATTTTTTTTTAAAAGATATGAAATGTCTTATTAATAATTACCAAAAAGCTACACCATATTCTGAGCATGGTTACGACTACGACTTTGTGGTGACACCGCGTTAGCTTCCTCTCCGTTTATTAGTCTCCCAGTACTGTGTGACGCAGAGCGAGTTATGTGACGAGAGCCGCTCTATATATAGGTCTGTTACACCGGATCGTGCGTGCGAGACCATCGCTGTCGGGACATGATCCGAGACGAGACGTGCATATTTCTGCCGTTACAGACATCGCGCTGAGAAACGAGTCCAGCCTGAAGAGGGCTAAACGCTGACACATGCACGTACAGACATATTTCCTGTCACATCCAGACATGCAAGGGCAAAGCGTTAACCTCCTATAATAATAATAATAATAATAATAATAATAATAATAATAAAAATAATTTTAAAAAGTGCCGGATTCAGTTAGGAACACCTCCTAAAACGGGCCCAGGGATGCGTGTGTGTATGTGTGCGTGCACATCTCGTTCCCTGTCAAACTGGCCCGCCTGTAAAACACTCCATTTTCATTCTCCAATTCCAAAATGCAAAACGCGAGATCAGGAACCGAGACAGAGAATAAAGAGAGAGAGAGAAGAGAAGACATGAGGCGCAGCGCCACACACCACGGCAGGATGATGTATATATATTTTTTTAAAACACGATGCAAAAGTAAACAGACTAACAGAGCTTCCAAATATGGCTTGTTGTGTCAGCGGGCGTCAGTCATCGCGCTCGGGCCTGGAATTAGCGTCTCTCCGGGGCCTCTTCTTCACGTACACAGAATGAGAAGTTAAAAAACGTAACAGCGCCACACCTTGGGTTCGTCTGACTTGTCGGATTAGAGCCGTTAGCGTAGTAACTGAACCGTCAGGAAGTTGGAAGCTAGTGAGGTCTTTACATACAGTACAAGTAAGTGTATTCACGCTTGGATGAAGAATCGCCGCTGTGGTTTACGATCAGTGGTTTAATCATTACCAAGACGGGGTGAAAGGCTGCAAGCCCTTACCGTTAGCTCGAGCTGTTTCTATGACGACTAAACCTTTGCTCCCATTTTATTTTTTATTTTATTTTTTATTTTTTTTAACTCTTTACCCTTCCTGCTTCCGAAGTGTGGCCTGTTTAGCCCGGGTCACCTGACTCGATAATCTTTAACGCAACGCTCGCTTCGACTTCAGTCGCTGAGAGGCTCAATCAGTATCACTCGGCGAGATAGAGATAAGTTGTCGAGCGCCGGGTACAGGTGATAATCACCGTGCTGCAGGTCACAGAGGTTCCTCGCTTGCCAGGTGTGTGTGTGTGTGTGTGTGTAAGTGCAAAAGGGAACAAAATAAGCCACACTATGTCTTTGTCTGGCAGGTTGCCCAAAGCTGATGATAGCATCTCTGTCCCTGCGTCGCAGCTCTACCGTCGCTAAACAGGTTGTAACTTAAACCGCGGTCACGGAGGACTTTGTGCTGGCTAGACAGACCAGAAGTTACATGTAAAAGTCAAAGCCTACTTCGTTAACGTTTTGGAGATAGTAGGAAAAAAATGGATCCCAGTGATGTGTTTCAATAGACAGAGCATATGGCAAAAATTAACAAAGTTAAAAGTGGCTCTTTAACCTTCTAGGCTTTTGTTAATAATAATAATAATAATAATTATTATTATTATAACAACAACAACAAAAAACAATTAAGTCAATGCAGATCATCGCACCAGAAACTATAAGCCAGAACAGTTTGTGATGGTGATCAGTGAAACAACAACATAGCTTGTGATCGATCGATCGATAGATAGATCCCTGCTTCAAGCCCAAAATCATCTATTTATAATCGTCAAAGGCTCTGGTCAAAACAATTTCTCTCACACACACGTTACATCTAAAGCCCTATTTAGGCCGGATTATTTTTGTTTGTTTTTTTTACCCAAGGCTGTAGAGTAGTTTTAACCCGAGTACCTCCGTCTAGTACCACTATACAAAAAGGCGATTTATTTATTTATTAGTTTAATTTGTGAGTCTGAAATGTTTACACTGTCCTCCCTGCTTTCTTCTTCTAGATAACAAACAGTGTGACACTTTCTGTCCAGGATAATAATTTTCAGTTGTGTGTTTTTTTTTTTATTTGCTTTGTACTAAACGTAAACAGAGATCAGAAGGTGGTCAGTCTGTTCTCTGATCTCCGAGTACAAAATCTAGAACAATAAAATGTACACGACGTGCCAGAGACGCGAAAGTGCAAGTCGGGTTTACAGTACGGTATTGCGCAACTATTACAAAGTCATGTGACCTACAGCAAAATCTCGTACTACATGCACAATTTTAGTACTTTTGTTTTTTTTATTTATCCACTTGCTGTAGGTCATATGACCTTAGAATAGTAGAGCAATACCGTACTGACAACCATACTACACGCACAGACACAATGTTAGTAGATTTTTTTAAAATTTAATATAATCCACTTCCTGCCTAGAATAATAATTTGGTTGTTTTTTTTTTTTGCTTTGCACTAAGGTAAAGAGAGATCAGTTGGTCATGTGACCTATAGCATGAGGATGAATAAACAACATTTTAACCAACTAACTGTTGTAAAAATTCAGTCAGGTAAGCTAGTCTTTATCCAGACCTTTGTTGATACACACAATCATCTTCGTTGTAACATAGTAGCTACTGTTTAAAGGGGGTAACCACTGAACACCTCGGGTTCTTACCGTGATGACGGCCTTGCTGAGGCACAGCGAGCCCCTGCAGCCGTACTCCCTCTCGTGCTGCGACTTATAATAACTCAGAGTATTGTTCCTCAGCACGACCCAGCGATCCTGCCAGCCGTGGATGTAGTTCGTCCACTGTGGATGCAGAGGCAGAGAGGACAGGGAACAGCGTTAGAGTCTTTACAGACACTTTTTTTTTTTAGTTCTTTTACAACCTTATATAATGAGACTCGATATAAATCAGGCACTACGACTGCAGAAGCAAGCGTTCACATCAGACCGGCCAAGAGGGCAAAGGTCACAGCTGTACACTATAAGAGTTATGGAAATTTTCTTCTCTCACTGCATAGCTGAGATTACCAGATTTAGAAGGTCTAAAATTATATATATTTTTTGTATTATTTTTAGCATTACTACTCGGAATGCGGTACAACTATTACAGTGGATTAAATTACTAATTTAGTAATGCTTCTCTCAAAGCTTTTCTGATGGTTATAAATTTGCCAAGAAAAACACCAATAAGCATCCATGGTCTTTCCTGATTTTTATTTCTTTCTACACTGTAAATCAACACTGAAAGCAGACTCAAATTCTGCAACAGTTTCATTTGAACCGTTGATATTGAGATGCATCTGCTACGTATGCTCTGTAAATCTTCATAGTGGCTCTAATGCGAGGTGCTGATTGTTAATTAGTGATTTCTGAGGCTGGTGACGCTAAATGAACTTCTCCTCTGCAGCAGAGGTACATTTTGGTCTTGCTTTTCTGGGAAGGTCTTCATGAGAGCCAGGTTCATCATGGTGCTTGATGGGTTTTGCAAATGCACTTGACGATACTGTTCTTGCCAGGATTGTTCCAGAACAGTTGACCTCCACGTTTAAAAATTACAACTGACTAGATTACCTAATTTCATGTGTGTTATTTCATAGTTTTGAAATCTCCAGTATTCTTCTAGAATGTAGAAAAGAAATCACTAAAAGAAAAACATTAAATAAGATCTTTCCAAACGTTTCTTTTTATTGGCACTGTAGCAGTCGTGTCATGTGTTATTATTATTATTACTAACATTAAGGAGATTAATATATAATTAATATATGTGTCCCTGTGTAATGTCTGAAACTGGCAAAGAATTCATTTAAATTTACATTCAGGCATTTAGCAGACACTCTTATCCAGAGAATGCCTTCATATCCAAAAGTGCTTTGAAGTTTCTGTCATTGGATAGATACTTACACTGGGTTACTAGGCTACTAACTAAGTGCCATTAGTCAAACACAGTTGATATTAAAATGGGAAGGGAATTTTTTTAGAGGGTAGGATTAGTCCAAGTACTGAAGAAATTATTTCTAAACGATCCTTTAGAAGATGGATCCTTATTGGTCAGGGCTTTGTAAAAGCTGTAATTTTACATTTTCTGCCACACGAACTTCAGGACTGAAGCTCTCTCTTTCTCTCATTTTATATATATATATATATATATATA
>JAOVVA010126042.1:0-11026 GCA_028565275.1 Leiocassis micropogon | reverse complement strand
AACCACCACCCTACCGGTTTGGCTATCAAAGACCTTATAAACCACAAAAACCAGTATGTGTGTGTGTGTGTGTGTGTTACCTGCATTAAGACTTTATACCCTCCAGGGATGTAGTCAGCCACACGGCCAAAGATGAGACGTCCCACACAGGATGCAGCACTGAGACACACCAGTAACACCGCCTGATTCGCAGTGGGAAAATGCCATTCTACATACTCCATCTACACACACACACACACACACACACACACACACACATTAAAGAAAGGACAGGAAAAAATGTCCTTTGCAAAGTCTAACATACGAAGAAATCTCTTTTTCTCTCTCTCTCTGTCTCTCATCACCTGCTGTACAAGATTGTTGCTAGGCAACTGTGAAACAATCCCCTAATTTAACCCCTAATTTTAATGATTTAGGCTGATACAGAAGCAAGTTTAGCTGTTAAATGGTGTTTTATAGACAGGGTAAAGACACAATGAGGGTGGATACAAAACAAAACCATCTGGAATGTTACTATAGTTATTTTGAAAAAGTTTACCTCAGCAGAGAAAAGAAATAAATTCACGTGACACCCCATGGAATTTGGAGCCCTAGGTGATCATGTAGGTCATTTATGACAGAGGCCGGCCCTGAATCAGACAGTTTGTTGGTGAGGTAAGCAACAGGGTCAGGGGTAGCTCAATGGTTAAGGCATTGGACTAAGGTTCAAAAGGTCCAAGGTTCAAATCTTACAACCACCAAGTTGCCCCTGTTGAGCCCTTGAGGCCTTAACCATCAACTGCTCAGATGAATAATGAGATAAAAATGTAAGTCGCTCTGGATAAGGGCATCTGCCCAATGTGTAAATGTAGGTAAAAAAAATATTGTGCAGCAGCACTTGTTTCTGATTGGTTAGCAGGTGTCCATTAATTCCTTAAACTAGTATGCTTTAATGTTTGAAATGAAGATGTGGAAAAAGTTATTAAGAGTTTGAGAACGTTGGGATTAGTTACACAGTATCAGTAATAAATAGCTGGGATTATTTACATATGGTTTGTGATATAAAGTGCCCTGCTCATTCTGCAATCTGTATGAACCAGATTGGGCCCCTTCCCAAATTTGCTCATGCCCAGGAGTACATCCTCATATTCATGGACAATGACACATGTTACGCTGAGGTGGTCCCCCTTGACAAGGCTATATCCCAGAACGACACCCATGAGCTGATTCTCCAATGCAACTGAGTGGGATATCCCTTAATCTTCAGGCTGATGTGTAATATGTGCCAGCTTATGCAGGTGAAACCAATCAGAACATCCCTATCCCACCTCAGGCAGATACAGAGAGGTCATAAAGAGTGGTCTCCTGTATATGATCTTTTGTTGATGGCTTTAGCCAGAGAAACTCAACGCCAAGAAAGTCACTGAGAGGGTTGTGATCAATTGAGTTTAGCTTACCCTCCTGTGAGAAGAAAGGAAGGCTGTGGGCATGAGGGCCCACCTCACTTTGGAAAGTGATGTAAGTGCTGGAGTGCTCTCTATTCTTTGCCAGAAAAAAGGAAACCCACAGAGCGAAGCCCACCGCACTACATGCTGCCCTGATGAGAGAAATCATGCAGTGTGCTCAATGGCTGGAGCCTCCACATGACGAGACAGCCAAGCCTGTGACAGCCCAAGGGTTCTGGGCCAGCATGCCCAACAGATGGGTCCTTGTCAGAGGACCTCCCTCCCAGCTCTCCTGGACATGGGACGTGCAGTCACACAAGCTCGCCCTTCAGTCATCTAGTGGGGATGCATGGCATTTCCATCCAGGACACGCAGTGAAACACTCTGTAACCAAAGTGTTTATGACTAACCTGCCTGTCCCTCTCTTGCTAGGGCATGATTGGCCGGTGCAACGCAATAAGAAGACCTGAGATGATCATCTGCCAGCGACCATACCAAGCCCAGAGGCCCGAAGTTGTGCCTTTAAAGCCGAAGTAGCTAAGATGCCAGTGGAATTATCAAGGAATCCACTGGCCACCTCACCAGTTGACCCATTCTCTGTAATCCCATCCATTACTGGTATACATGGACACATCAGAAATCAGGATTGGAGACATCCTATCTCAGGAGTTTGATGGAGAGGAACATACAGTTCTGTATGTGAATAGGAAACTCACACCAGTGGACCAAAAATATGCTGCTATTGAGCGAGAGCCCATTACCATTAAGTGGGCTGTAGAGGAAATACTACCTGGTGGGATATCGCTACACCTTGCTAACCCACCATGTTCCCCTGCAGTGGATGGCAAGTGCTAAAGACACCAACCTTTGCATCACCCGCTGGACCCTCTCACTGCAGGACTAATCATTTTTGGTCTTGCACATAGCCTCCGAACATATGACACTGGCTGGGAATCAAACCCAGGCCTTCCACATTGCAGGCCAAACACCTACCACTGAGCCACCAGTAAATCAGCCCAATTTCCGCAGATATCCATTCGACTAACAGTACCTGAGGTGGTCGCTGTTAACCCAGGCCTCGACCGATTTGTACTGAAATCTTTTGTATGATCTGCATATTGATTTAGCACATGTTTTACACCAGATGCCCTTCCTGATACAACCCTCATCATTTATTTGGGCTTGGGTCTAACACTAACACTACACTGGTTTGTGCAACCTCAATGGAGTTATTTGGAATCAGACGATAATTATCTGTGCGTACAGAAAACAAAAATTCTAGTTTTATTAATTAAATAATCACATATTAGGTGTCAGGTGATAATTTAATTAATTCTTTGCATTTTTGTTTTCAAAACACAAACATGGAAAGGAAAACTTTTAAAACTTTGCTTGATAGTTTTACATGTTAGCCTAACACAAACAACACAGATTAGCAAATTGTTGTTTTTTTTTTTTTATGAATGATGAATTGATCAGCGAACATGTTGTGTCAGTTTAAATTTGTTTAATCATAGAGGGACATCTCGACAAAATATGTCCGGGCTGCTTTTTGTTGCTAGACCACCCCTGTGTACAAGAGAACCTTATAGAGTACAATTCCTCTGCATTGTTGACCTGTTTTAGTGATAGCACTTTGTTATCTGCATTATGGCTGCCAAGCATCTTGTCATGTTTAGATTTTTACACTTTTCTACGCTTTCCTCACATTAGATCTTACTGCACTATACTAGTCGGCCCTGCACTGTATTCACTGTACATTGTTAAAATAATAATAAAAGCCACTTGACAAAGTTGAACTTCTAATGAGTGTATAACTGAGTGTACAGTAATGTGTAGTACTGAGTCCTAATAATGATGGGTTTCTGGGTGTTGGAGTGAAAACAGTGGTGTTAAGTTCACACTTATGGTTTAGTGTGTCAGATGAGTGTGAGGTACGAAAACAGGAGGTTCTAAAAGTGTGAAAGACCTTCCGTTTGGAAATGGTGTGGGATTATTAATTAATGAACTAAAAAGGAAACAAAAGAAAACTGAAAACACAAAATAAACAGAGCTCCGCAGTCTGCGCGAGACCGGACAGGGCGTTGGAAACTAAAAATAAAAAACTTAAGATTCTCTCGGGGCCTGTGCCCTTACCGAGGATTTATATGAGAGAGAGAGATTGTTTTATTGTGCTTTGTACTATTAGGTTAAACTCAACTGCCAAATGGCAGGAGGGAGTATCTACATGAACATTAAAGTCACAGAGTATAATAATGTTGGCAGAAGTGGTACAGATGGATGTAAGAAAATCATGCATCTCTGAGATAAACACTGAGTTTGGTTTAGGGGGTCGATAAATAAGCAGCATCGTCATGGGGGGAGGGGCTTTACACTTAAATGCAACGCATTCAAATGAAGACAGTGTAGGCACAGTGAGGGGAGAGAGATCCAGTTGCTGTCGGTATAATACAGCTAAGCCACCACCACGTCCAGTACTGCGGGCTTTCTCCAGGTAGCTATAACCAGGGGGCAGGCTTCATTTAGTGCTAAAAACACCTCTGGCTGATGCCATGTTTCCGTTATGCACATAAAATCCAAGCATTATCCAAGAATTAAAAAGTTCTATTTTTAGCATTTTTGGTGTAGTAAATTTCTGTAATGGCCGTAATACAGTGAGATCCACTCCACGTTTTCTATCCTGCTTGGTGGATAGCGTCCTCGGAAAGTTTCCGGAGCTGTCCGACAGAAATCTCGTGGTGTTTCCTATGCTACAAACACCTGAAGTAACATCACTCTGATGACGTGTTTGATAAGCGACATCGGTCCACACAGATGGAATGGATGAAGCAGAACAGCCAAGCTGATGATAAACAAACTTTCGGCGAGAACTTCTATGGACATAACGCGGTCGGCGCAAAAGTCCGAGTTCTTTTATGGCTGCAATGCACGTTGGAATGGAATAGTTGTTATGACTTAATAACTGCGGGATGGTGTATTTTAGCTTCATGCTGGTCGCCGGAAAAACTAGCAAAACAAAGCTAGCCACGCGCCAAACGCAGAGATGCACCCAAATAACTGCAGAGGCAGTGAAAACCAGGCACAAAACTCGAGTGTATCGAGACCACAGAGTGAACGTCCAAGGAAGCACACAACGTGTTAGCAGCGCTGAAAAACGCCAAAAAACAAAGGTAAAAACTAAACTTAAGTTTAAAAAACAGCCTTCAAGTTACTAAAATAGTCCAAATAAAAATAAAAACAGCAGCAAAAATAGCAGCAGAATAGCAGCAGGAGAAGCGGCGCACAGCCAGCGCCAGCGTCCTCTCCTCCAGATGTGTGTCCTCAAGCAGTTGATGGTAATGGCCTTGCTTAAGGTTCCACCACCAGTTTTGTGCAGCTCTGCTGCTTGTGAGACCCACATCATTACAGGAACAGAGAAACTTGCTTAATTAGAGAAATAATCATAACTAAATCAGAGGCAGAGGGAAACAATAAGGAAGTAGCAAAACAAGACAAACATATGCACGCAGACACACACAAACCCGAGGAACATGCAAACACATGCACACACACACACACACATACTGACCAGGTGGACGTAGGGGACGTAGTATCCAAACAGTGCGCCTGGAATTCCAAAGGCCCAGATCCTGTAACTCAGATTCCTCCAGATCTGGACGTTACAGATCCTCTTTAACGAGACCTTCTTTGACTCCAACCTTTGAGGGAGGCGGGGCTTGTAGGTGAATCCAGCCAGCACAAGCACAAACATGAGGATGGAGAGGACACGGAGAGTGTTGTGCAGGCCGAGGCGCTCCAGCAGAGATGGAAGCAAGAGGGACAGAGACACGGTAAAGATGCTGCTC
Organism: Leiocassis micropogon; assembly: GCA_028565275.1. Lineage (NCBI taxonomy): Eukaryota > Metazoa > Chordata > Actinopteri > Siluriformes > Bagridae > Leiocassis > Leiocassis micropogon. Next base: position 5,757 of record JAOVVA010126042.1, on the reverse strand, counting down.
CCTGCCATCACGACACCATTCACCAAACCCAAACGCTTCTGGGATTACAGAATTAATCATCATATTATTCATTACACATTATTAACATATTCAAATAAAAATTTTGACACATACACAGTCATACACAGTACAATATGCAGTGAAATGCTTAAACGACCGCCCGTGACCTTAAAAAAAAGATTATTAATAGAAAATAAATATGGAATAAAATAAGAAATAAAATATAGAAAATAACTTTAGCTAAGGAAAAATATATCTAGATTAAACAAAATGAAAAAATATATACAGTATTTGCCCGGGGAGTGTGCAAATATGCATGAAAGTTTTTATGTGCAACGAGCAAAAATTAAATAGAAATATTTGTAAATGTTCATGAATGTGCAGCTGTGCAATGTCCATAAGTGTCTATGGTGTCTATGAATGTCCAGCAATGAGTGCAAAAAAACAAATGTCCATAATGTGCAAAAAAGGTTTAGTCCTGTGTGGTGTTCTGATTTAGAGACCATATCGCCTGTGAGAGGAAGCTCCTCCTCAGTCGTTCTGTGTTGGCCGTCAGGAAGTGGAATCGCTTTCCTTACTGCAACAGAGAGAACAGTCCATTGTTCGGGGTGGCTGAGGTCCTTCACGATCTTCCTGGCCTTGGCCCAGCAATGCTTGCTGTAGACTGAGTGCAGATCAGGGAGCTCGGTGCGGATGATGCGCTTAGCTGATCACACTATCCTCTGTAGAGCTCGTCTGTCTTGCATGGTGCTGTTTCTGAACCAGGTCGTGATGCTTCCTGTCAGGATGCTCTCTATGGTGCAGGAGTAGAGGTCCCTGAGCACCCAGGAGGGCAGTCTAAAGTCTCTCAAGCGTCTGAGGGTAGAGACGCTGCCGGGCTTTTTTCATCACAGTGTGATGGGATCATGACAGGTCCTGCATGATGTGAACACCGAGGTATTTGAAGCTGTCCACTCTCTCCACTGGGCTCCTGTTGATGACGGGAGTCTGGTAGTTCATCTCCTGCTTAGTACCGAAGTTCACTATCAACTCATTTGTCTAGCTGATGTTTAAAAGGAGATTGTTTCTTTGGCACCAGTTCACCAGATTTACAATTTCCTCCAGGTTGGCTATTTTGTTGTCAGTGATCAGGCCCACCACAACGGTGTCATCAGCAAACTTGATGATGGTGGTGGAGTTCGTAGTGGCCACGCAGTCATATGCGAACAATGAGTACAGCAGTGGGCTCAGAACATAACCTGGGGGGCTTTAGTGCTGAGAGTGAGGGAGGCTGAGACATAAGCCCATCCTTACTGCCTGTGGTCTGCCAGTTAGGAAATTGAAGATCCACCGACACAGAGATGGGCTGGGTCCAAGGTGCTCTAGCTTGGTGGTGAGTGTGGAGGGAATCATTGTATTAAATGCTGAACTGTAGTCGACAAAGAGCATTTTAACATAATTCCCATTTCTAGTGTCCAGGTGCGTGAGAAATGTGTGGAGGAGGTAAGAGATGGCATCGTCTGTAGATTAGTTTGGACGGTAATCCACCTGTAAAGGGTCAAGTGTGTCAAGTAGTGAAGAAATTATTTCTCTGACCAGCCGCTCAAAGCACTTGATCACTATTGAGCTGAGGGCTACAGAGCGATAATTGTTGATGGAAGCAGGATGGGGTTTCTTATGGACAGGAACCATGGTGGACACTTTAAAGCATGTGAGGATTACCGACTGGAATAAGGAGAGGTTGAATATCTCTGTGAACACAGGCACTAGCTGGTCTGCGCAGGCTCTGAGGACAAAATGATAAGACTGTCCCTGATGAGCAAGCCGAGGATGATGGTGACAGTGGCAAGGAAAAACTCCCTGAGATGGTAATAGAAAGAAACCTTGAGAGGAACCAGACTCAACAGGGAACACATTCTCATCTGGGTGAAATGGATAGCAGAGATAGATCTGCATCATACTGTGTGAGACTGGAAGTTCAGTATAACAAGAGATGTATTTAAGTTAAAAATTGAGTCCAGTTCATTATTGGAGCCTCAGGTAGACTGTAGGAAATTCCAGTCCTGAACTATCGAGCGACTGAAGTCACAAGTCCTCAGAGAACAGCTGTCTGCATCAGCCGAGGACAGGATCATCTTCGTGGAAAAGTGGAACCGTCCCCAGTCGTCCCACAGTTAGTCTTTAACAATCCCAGGCAGATCCAACCAGAAGCAGGACACCAGGACGAGTCAGACAGTGATCCAGAAAAAGTTCTGGATTACTTTATAGTCTGTTATTGTCCTTAATCCCTGCCACAGGTTCCTAGAGTCACACTGTTGAAGCTGTGACTCTAGTTTCCTCCCGTTGCGCTGCTTGGCCTCCTTCACCACTTTTCGGACATGGTATGACGCAGCCTTGTACGGGTCCATGTCACCCGACGCAAGTCCCACATTATAGGCAGCGGTGTGAGATCTCAAAGTGTCGTGGATAGTTTTATCCACCCATGGCTTCTGATTGGGAAACGTTCTGATGGTCGGAATCATCCGCTAGTTTCCCAACAAATCTCACAACTGCTTCCGTAAACACGTTGATGTCATCAGAGCTGTGTCGGAGTCTGCGTCATCGAGTGCGTCCTGTAGAGTGGCTACCAATTGGTCCGTCCAGCACGCGACCGCCCCTGAACCAGAACTTCCTGTTTAAGCCTTTGTTTGTATTTTGGCATAAGGAAGATGGTGGCATGGCCTGATTTCCCAATCAGGGAAAATCAGGCCCTGATTTTCCCTGATTCAAAGACACTAGTCCCTGATCACGGAGGACGAGATGTGCCTTGTAGCCATCCTTGACTGTTGTATATCAATGATCCAATGTCCCTTCGCCCCTGGTGGGTCAGGTTATATGCTAAAAGTTTCCCTGATTCCAAGGTTCAGAGGAGGGAAACAGAGGAGATTGCCGTCCCGAATGTCTCTCTGGAATTTTTCTCTGGCCCTGAGGTCATCTAGCTTGTTTTCCAATGACTGGACGTTGGATCCGGGATTAAAAACGTCAAATTGTGAGTTCATTGTATACCAATAGAAATAAGAGTATCTCTATCATACCTAATGCACTCAATTGTGATGAGTTTGCCGGTTTTAGATTACTGAAAACTAACAAAATCAAAGAAAACGGGGTCGGAGCTGTCGTGACGGCAGCCGATCTCACCGGTGCTGTCTTGGAACATATCTATTTTTTATTTATTAATGTTATGAAACATTAAATATTGATTAGTAATAACTGACTAAACAAACCTTAAAGTAATGTCCAAGGATGATGAGGCTCGGCTGATACGCGAACGAACAGCCACATGCAAATACCACGCTGTATGTGAAGTATATAACACCCAGAGACCTGCACACACACACACACACACACACACACACACACACACACAGTTAGTCTTTAACAATCTGCATAAGTAAATCACTCAGTCCCAGCTAGAAATGCATTTTATTCCATACAGACAGTGTAAACAATAAACACAATAACCTAGATCTTAAGTATCCTTAATTTTAACAAAAGAAAAAAATGAGAGAGAAACAGGGACAGATTTAAGTAATGGTGTGTTAGAAAATGTAGTTCTACTTAGTGAAAGTGTAAGCAAACTGCAGATTGGTTGCCTGCTTTAACACCTACTATGACATCAACAGCTGGGAGATTTGTTTGAACATTCTAAAAATGTGTTTCAAGAGTTTGCAAAGTGTGTGTGTGTGTTTGTGTGTCTTACTGAACAAATGAACTGGCAAGGAGGCCAACAAGCCCAACCACAGCCCCGACAACTGCCGTGATCCTGCAGCCGAACACATCTGTAAACACACTGACGATTGGAGAGCAGAAATGTACCATTCCCATGGACAGAGAGCCCACCCACGCTGAGAGTGAAATAATGACAGAAAAGGAGATAAGAAAGAGAAAGAGAGAGAGAGAAAGATTTTTGCATCAGAAAAAGAACTTTAATTCCAAAAAACATTCTCAAACATTACCATGGCAACAATCATATTACATGGTGATTAACATCACATCAGGTCCATTATACATCCTGTGGGTAAATAAAATACCCACCAGATTGTGTTTTTATACAACTTAATGGTGTGTTCTGATGCTGCCCATATCTTCTGTATAAATTTAAATTGGTTGAATTGTATATATTATGGATGACTTCTGAAAGAGAATTCTGGAGACGAGAAGTGGTATGTCTAAAGGTCCATGATCTTTAAGTGGACAGGGGATGTACAGAGGAACTTTGAGAAATACAAAAAAGAGAAAATAGATGGCGTGAAAAACTGTATAAACTCTAATAGATAACAAGGAGAGACATTATGAAGTGCTTTAAAAGTGAGGAGAAGAATTTAAAACTCTATACAGTATTTGATAGGGAGCCAGTGGAGTTGTTGAAGGGTGGGAGTGATATAAAGCATAATGGGAATGCAGTTTATGATTAAGCTAAATTCTGGATACATTTATGGGCAAATTTTTGTGGTCTTTGTGGTAGACCAGTTAAAAGTTAATCACAGTAATCAATGTGGGAGTTAACCAATTAATGTTTGAGTGTGTCAGCGGTTTGTGGGGCAAGGAATGGGAGAAGACAAGACATGTTACAGAGCCAGAGGTAGGATGACTTGCAGACACTATTAATATGAGTCTCAAAGGACTGCGTGCTAACGAAGATGCCTTTCAGGTTTTTGACCTGAAAGAGAAACTAAGGAACCATGAATATAGAGTGTGAAGCTGTTGCACGTGGATAGAATAGATTTTGACCCTATGAGGAGAACCTCATTGCTCGCCTTAATTGCTGTTGAGCTTGAGAACAATTTTCTTTTAATTAAACAAACTGGGTACAGTCAGAGAGGTATGAAGTGAACCAGGTATGTGAAATGTCAGTGATACCAATAGTAGCTAAGTGGTTTAATAAAACAGTGTGTGAGGTATTGTCGAAGGCTATATTCTAATCTAGCAGGACAAATATTTTAATAATCCAGCCTCAGCATCTACCAGGAAGTCATGGTTGACCTTCACAAAATCAGTTTCTGTACTATGTTTAGAACAGAACTCAGACTGAAATTATTTTAGAAGATTGTCACTAAGGTGAGTGTGAACCTGTATTGTATCCCATTCAAATGACGATTAGAAAGTTGAATGGCTGGTTTAGCTCTTTTATATGGGCCAAAAAAATCACGTATAAAAATGTCAACCTTAATGCTGTCATCTTCGGTGGGAGGTCTCGACCTACTGGACATCCGGAAATATCAATATAAGTGTTCATTTACGATATATATCTGACTGGGTACATAGAGGACCCTCTTTGACGTTGATAGTTCACTTAGTAAACTTCCTTTGGTAAATTTGCCAAAAGGAAATTTAAAAGTTTAAATCTGTAAAAGCTGCTTGTAGTAACCCCATCACGATAAGTGCTCTCAAGGCAGGGCAGGTCATCAGGCGTTTGGAGGGCCGACCCAGACTCACCTTAACTTTTATTCACATTAGTGACAACTATGACTTTCTCCCGTGGATTGTGGATGCAAGTTTTCAACTTTTCAGCACGGGTCTCACCACTCTGCATGATATGTTCGAAGGGAACACTCTAATGTCTTTCGACCAATTAGTCGTAAAATACAGTATACCACGACAGTATTTTCGTTATCTACAACTAAGAGACTTTGTGAAAAAGGACACTACTTTGCTCACAAACCAGGGGCCTCATGTACAAAGACTTGCGTTGAATTCATACTAAAACATTGCGTACGGACAAAGCTGTAAATGTGCGTA
>JAOVVA010125991.1:0-11028 GCA_028565275.1 Leiocassis micropogon | reverse complement strand
GCTATGTTTATATGAATGAGTGTAATATGTAGATGATCGAGCCGGTCCAAGTTTCATCAGTTGTGTGAGCAGAGGGGATGCAGGTGAAAAAAAATGCTGCGTTTTGGCAAATATATTTATGATTGAAAGTTAAATATTAATTATTTTCCTGCAGACATAAACCCTGAGATATGATACGCTTTTGTGCGACTTCTTAACATCACATTTCAATAACAAATGACACACCTGTATGATTTAAGACAAGGCTGGGCTGGTCTTGAGGAGAAAAATTCTAAATGATGTTATTATAAGCATTCGCTAAAAGCTCAGATCTTAATCTATCCTTCATGTTTGTCCGAACTACTCTCACTACTCTTTCATCAGAGTACACTGAACCTTAGTCCCACATAATGGATTTCGAGGAGTCACTAGTGACTCTACTAGCAAGAATACTAGCAAGAACCACCCATGCTTTTCTGCTAACTATACAGTACCTTTGATAGAGTTATGAGTTACTGTAGCCTTAATGGACCAGCCTGGACATTTTCATTTTATTTACAAAAACAAAGCATCTTTGCTTGGATAACTGCCACTCACTAAATGTTTTTCTGTTGTTTGCACCATTTCATGCATTCTCAGCAGTTTCAGAAATACTCAAATCATCCATCTAGTCTGAGCCAAAACACACAAAAAATGAGGACAAAAAAAAACAAAATTCTTTTTCCATTTTGTATTGGTCAGGTTTAAATAGGCAAATCAGATTTTCTCCAACTGTACAGTAACTACATATTCTAGAAGACCCTCTCACATCTCAATGCTCAAAATCCAAATTCCGCCCAGTTCCGCCATTCTCCACTCACCATATTTAAGAGCTACAGTACAAAGCCTTGCTAGCGGCTAGCGACTAACCGCTAGCAACTAACCAAGAATGACTAACCCAGCAATGTTTGTCTCTCAAGAAAGACTAGGTTAGCTGTTAATTATTAACCTCACCATTTTTTTTTTTTTGCTTAGTTCCCTTTTACTTTTTGTATAGCTAAATATTGAGGACTTCATCATAGATGAATGTTTTTACATATATTTTGTTTATCAGAAATGTGGACTGGAAAAGCCTGAAGGAAAAAAAAAAACCAGATGGGAAGAGTTAGGGTTTTATAAGGTCTCAAGTATGGCCATTTTTCTGATCCCTGCATTCTGATTGGCCTAGGAAAATGCACTTTCTTAAAGGGGCATTCGAGAGTAATTCATTTACAGCTACAGACACTGAAACATCATGTTTGGAAAAAGAGCGAAACTGAAAGAAAACCAAGCATGGCAGACTGCATGATCCGAGTTGTCTACGGGCACAAAATTAACAGACACATTTTGGAGCCCCCTAAGACTCCTTTTTAAACCGGTTAATATACGTGGGCTTGAATCCTCATTTTGATATGAACATTCACTGAAGCGCTTGCGTTGTATCTGCATGTTTTTTGCACTAACTTGCTGATTGAATAACTGCATGAAAATGAAGCATAGCCAGAGAGGCTAATTGGGAGTTCTAGTAGCACTCACGGTAGGCCGATTAACTATTGTGCCAGCGCTGGCAGCCAGAAACAAAGCACTTTAGTTGGCACATTATATGGTGAATCGTCTAGTCTGGCAACTCTCGAATGCCCCTTTAAGAAAGTGCATTTTCCTAGCCAATCAGAATGCAGGGATCAGAAAAATGGCCATACTTGAGACCTTATAAAACCCTAACCCTTCCCATCTGTTTTTTTTTTTTCCTTCAGACTTCCTTCCAGTCTACATTTCTGATAAACAAAATATATGTGGGAGAATATGAAGATATTCATTCTGGAGGGTTACACAGTATAGGACAGAACATGAAAAGGATAGAGGTGGACCATAGGAACCTATTCCTCATGCACAAATTGTGCTGTTTGGGTTTCTCTCACAGTACAATCTACTCACTTATGTCTACAAGGAATTAGACTTACATACAAGTTTCTCTTGACACTTTCAACCACTTAATTTGCTTGTGAGAGAAGCTTCTCAACACTGAAGTTTATAAAGATCAGGCTTAGAAGCTCTGACTCAAGAACACTTGGAGGCCTTATGCTAATGGCAATGAAAAGGAGATCCTCATGTCTCTAAACGGCGACCCATGGTGATGCTATAGGACTAGGCCATTTCCAGGTATCTTGTGTGTAAAAAAAAAACTTACAAAAGGTAAGTTTAATATTATATAACTTTTTTTTGTTGTTGTTAAAACATGAGTAATAAAAAATTACAAATGGTCTTGTTTATGAAACTCCCAAGATGAAAATTGGTCCCACTCCGGCCATGATGTAAAGGTAAACCAGTGTTCCCCATAAAGCAAACTGTCACTGTATATAACCAATATATTTTATCTGAATAATTCAAAAAAGGTCAAATATGGCATAATATTTCCAGATGTGTGATGGCCATAAAAATTACGGGTCTAAAATCTAAATCCAAACAAAATTTTTATTTATCACGTACACACCATACACAGTATGAGAATGCAGTGAAACTCTTACACGACAATAAACTGTAATCTAACCCTGGTAATACTTATACCACCTTTTCATTGCATCAAGGCCTTCTGTTTTGGACATAACCTAAAAACAACCAAGGTTACTTTACGATAATTGTTTCAAATGGAACTATGGCACATTTTTTATAGAAATCCTGTAAATACATCTTACTTTGAGATGCCAATCAGAGTATAACCAATAATTCTGAAGACCATCGTCAGCTCAGTGTACATAAGATATAAGCCACTCCACATGCATACGAGGCTAAGACCATAACTACCTAAGTGGTTTATTTGTCAGATTGTGCAACCTAACTCTATATTTACCCATATTAAAATTTTTGGTCATTTTGTTTTTGAACACAATGAAAAATTATGCCCTAAAGCTCTATTTGCAACTTTTCCACAATTCCATATGGCAGCCATCTTGGCGATTGCTTTGGTTGTATTCCACAAGAAATCTACATTGTTTTACTTAGCCAATTATCGGTTTGATTGGGGGCTACGCAATCATTTCCAGGTGTGGAAGCATCAACAATGTACCCACGCTGCCTCTGTTTTCAAATACAAACAGCATGTCCTGGAAGTATGAGATGGAGACCAGTGAGTTCCAGTCACGAAAGGTAGATGAAACTTCTCATTTCCTTTCTAAACTCTGATAAGAAAGGAAATCTTGCCATCAAGAGCTGTAATATGATAACTGAATCCAAAGCGTGGAAGAAACAGCCTGATGCCCCAGTGTTTGATTTAAGGTAAATAATTGAAGGTACATAATTAAACCCTAACGAGAAAATGCGAGCACTGCATGCAAGTAAAACAAAACTCTTGAATTTACAATCCAAGCAACAAGAAGATGTACAGATTTGTGGCATTTTTTACATCAATACAGTTGCCATTTTAATATGGTCAATGGATAAACAGCCATTATTCAAAATCTTGTTTGTTTCTGGTATCTAGAAATGTATTTGTCTAACTGGCTTCACAGTCCTTCACTATGTCTTGCACTATGTCTCTACTGGGAAATCACACTCAGGACTCACACGGGACTTAATCACAGTGCACCGACAGCTAGGTTCATACGAGGTGAATCTCCCGGCATTTCATTATGATAACTAGCCTCGTTTCAAGCATGGCTTCCAGAATCTACACGTCTTCTGAGTCAGATACATGAAAAGTGAATTTGTATGAAAATGACAAAAAAAATAAATAAACTTTTAATGCATTCATAGGATGCAAATCAGCCATCATAGAGCCACGAATGTTAAGTTTATTTTAGTTCAAAGGTATTCAGTTTAACACTACAGAGCACGTAATTCAAATTCTGTCAGGGATGCGTCTTCTTTTTCATCTGCCTTAGACTCCAGCAAGTGCTTACATGAAATCCTGGCAAGAGGAAATCATGATTTGTTTTGGTGTTTCTATGTTCAGCAGTCTCGACTGGTCTTATCTCCAGCTCGGGCCTTTGTTAAAGATAGCACTAATTCCATACCAGTCACAGCAACCTGGCTGCTAATTCACAACACGGATGACAAAGTGCTCTTGCCTTTGATGGAAAGCCAGACAGGAAAATCGAATGGACGACGCTCATAAAGGATCAGATGGAAAAGCTGGTCCTGGGACTGCCTGTTACAGCTCTCATATATGAGAGACCGCTGCCAAGAAGTGTTCTGATCAGAAGAAAGGAAACTCACCGACCCAGACCGAACTAATCTTACTGCTGCTGATTGGCCATCTGTAGCGACGAATAAGATCTTTGGAGTTGATGCCATGTTTTAAATATTGAACACGTTACTAAACAGTTTAAAAGTCAGTTAGAGATATTCTGAGAATGAATAGAATGTTTTCTTTGTATGCCTGGACTAACTGCATATTTACTCAAATCTGAAAAGCTTTAGGAACTTTAAATGGCACAATGAATCAGCTGCATTACTGTGTAAACCAGTTTGGAACAATTTCCAAAATATCTAGCAGATCTTCTCATTTATCGCTTAATGCAAATCCAAGCAATTCTTTAAATAAGCATCAATGAACAAGCTCTGCTGTTGGGAACAGAAATGATGACCGATTTTCATGTTGAGGACGGCGACAGAGAAGGTGCTCTGATACTTGCACGCTTGGGTAAGCGACAGGATGAAGATTTACATGTAGCTGCAACTGAAAAGTGGGGAAGCTAAAAAAAACTGGATTATGTACAGGATTTTAAAAGTGAACATAATTGCAAATTCAAGTCATAAAACCCTATTTTCTCAAGGCTTTAAAAAACACATTCTTACCTCATAAAATGCTGGCAAAGTTCTCTTCTGGAACATTTTAACGAAACCATTTTAGTTTTCATCCATGCGTACCTAATGTATTGACATAAAAAGTCTAAGAAACTTTCCAGGCAAACTTGCATTCTCCAGTGTGTAAACAGTTCAGCCTATGTTAACTCGTCTTATAGTCTAATAATTTTCTTCCACTCAATGCTACAGTATGCCAGTCTGTCTTTCTTTTCTATGCTCTCATCAAACCAGTGTAACCAGGACTAGTGTATTGAAGCCGTCATATCAATTCCTCAACAAGCAGCCAACAATTAATTTTCGTTCAAAATGTCACAACTACGTTCTTAAAAAAGAAAAAAATATTTCATATTCGTTCTTGTGACAGTTCGGGGTTCTTAGCTGTCCGAACAGGCTCTACTACTTGAAAACATTCTAATAAAGATTTCTAAAGCGGGACAAACTGGAGGATATTTGTAGTTAACTCTAGTTTCAACAGTTATGCAACATATCTGTAATACATCTTGCTTCCATTCTGTGTCCATGTTCTTCTGTGTTCATTTTCCTTTTCATTTTAGTGGCTTAAAGATGTGGAAATGGCTTGGAGCGAGGTCAGGACTGTACGGGGGATGTAGAAATAACTCCCAGCCAAGTTTCTGTAACGTGCAAGTGGTGTTCATGAATAGTGCTTTAATCCATCAGGTGTTCTACTGGATGTTCACAGGAAGACTGCAGTGGGCTTTGAGCCACCACGTCCAGAAAAGTCATTCATAGATGCACCAAACTCTTTAAAACATTTGCACCATGAGCTTGAAGTCTTGTGTAAATGTTAATAAGTTTTACGCCTTCATTGACCAGAAATTTCATTATAAAAAAGTCCCATAAGTTCTTCATACGATATATATGCATATATATAAATGCATGCCATTGAGCCGCCAATAGAGTTTTTTTTATAAATCGTACTAACGTTTGAAATACAGGACAGACATACAGTCTTATATCACAAAAATGCCTTCAGCAATGCCTAGCCCATCATCCTGAGTTTCAAAAATGTCATGATCTAACTTTTTTAATTTAAGGGGATGAAATGAATTGAAAAACGTTTATAAATTTCTAGAATATACCCATGAAAGCTTAGAGCAGTGATTAGATTCTGAATGTTGATGCATTACATTTAATAAAGAAGGTCAGACAGGGAGACCATGTCGAAGGGGTTGATAGATGAAGGAAGGAAATATGGGTTTAAATTCAATCCATTTTCCAGTGGTGGAGGATTATTTACTGCCAATTTATCATGTTCTTTATCCTTGAGCATAGACTTCCAGCCACCACTCCTCAGACTGGTACCAGGCCGTAGCTTGTTTAAAGAAAAAGCCTGAAATGAAGTGCAAGGCAGCAAAATAAAACTGCATTGAGACTAACAGCTGGAGTAATCAAGCTTCTTCTTAAGACATTCTTTATGAGAATAGCATGCGGGAAGCAGCACAACTTCAATTATATGAATGATTCATGTTTGATGCTATCTGGTTGCTGCGGTCGAGTATTAGGGAAAAAAATTACATTATTTAAATATACAGAAATATACAGAATATACTGACTTATTTTTGTCTACAGCACCAACAGACCCATGCAAAAACAATGACTTTAATTTTATAGGCTGGAAGGAGTACAGTCAAATTCTTCTCATTTACCATCTGAGACCCAAATCAGTGCCTCCAATAAAAGAGGAAGTCAAGAAATGGTCTCATGAGACATGCTACCTGCAATAAATCCCTTTACAAAAATACACAGCAGATTGTAAACCACTAGTGCCAGTGTGTCTGTAGGCTTCCATATGTATCAGACATCAGCCACAACTAACATCTGATCGAACATGAAGATCAACAGAAACGAGTGTCAGATTTGTGCTAGGTACGAATGGTTGTAGAAACAAAAATGGCAAGATAAATCTGCGCAATATTTTCTACGATGTGGTGAAAACAAGCTTCCACCACGTAACATATTCTGCTCGTTGTAATGACAAGGTGATATTTAAGGCATAAACCACAAAGCGCTGTGAATGCTCTATGCCCTATGCTAATGACAGCAACGAGATGCACTGATAGCTTCTAATGCCGTGCCTTTGAAATGCTACGTCTCCGGCTGACATTTCTCAAATGTCATTAAAGAATATAGGGAAAAAATATAAAACAGGGCAAACATGTTTAAGGGAGACTTAAGCTCTGCCAGGAGTCTCGTATATTGTCTGCAGACTTCTAAAGAAATACTTTCTACGTGTTCCTACAGGTTGCAGTCAGACTGACAATTCTGACCGTGGTTATAAATTCCTGGAAATATGGCCTTATTTAAATGTCCATAAAGACTCGCTCACCTCGTGGTCCTGCTGCATAGTCAGAATTAATGACTTTGGTTGGTTGATTGAATTTACTTTGGTTTTCACAAGACAAACCGTGTATCTGTTTTAGTACGTAATCAATAATTTGCATCTCCTAAAATGCCACCTGCAACAAACATAGAAGAAATGTTTGCAGTTGGCAAGGTCACATACAGTATTTATACTTTTGAAAATGTATTAAAGTTATTTAGCATATTTGGGTTTTTTTTCCTCACAAATGACTTTAAATCATTCTGGGAAATTCCCTAGATCAAAATCACAAGAACGTTGATCTTGTGTTGGCCGTGGGTCTATTGATGTAAAAATAACAGATAATTACACTCGTAGAAAAAGGATCACTTTATGAATTCTTTTTTTCAAGCCACATTGTTTAATTCAGTGTTTTGTTTGTCAGATCATATTTGTCTTGCAGGTTCGCATTCATAATTACAAGTGACTTTCATCTGACACTAACATGGATGCATCTGTCCTCTGAAACGACTCTCAAACACTTCTCTATGCAGGTTTCCTCCAGTTTTGTTTGGACAAACTCATTGCCCCAAATTTTACTTTCCCCCACTGACTATTTTTTATATCTTGTGCAATATGTAATCAATAATTAGCATCCCCTAAAATGCCACCTGTACGAAATAGAGAAGAAATGTTTGCAGTTGGTCACCCACATACATACATACATACATACATACATACATACCCGGGTGTGTTTATACTGGCAGCTATAGGCAGCAGACTGCGTGTCTGAGAAGGCTGAAAACGTCAGAGCGATTTGTTGAGGGAGTGAAATATAGCCAGGGTTAAAACATGACAACATTATAATATGCTGATCTGAAATCCTGGAGTTAAGCAAGAATCATAACTGGGGTGAAGGAAGAGTGGGGCAAGCTGTTTTGTCCTGTAGATCAGTTTAAAAGGGAACTAAATAGTGATTTCAGTCCATAATTGGAGATTACAGGAGTAAGCCATTCATTCATGTTCTGAATGAGTTCAGTGCTTACAGTGTTAATGTACCGCACAAATTCAAACGAGAGCTGCTGAATGCTCCTAGGAGTTGAAATGGTTACGATATCAGAACAACACTTGTTTAAACATAACAATAACACTGCAATTTAAGTCAATGCTAATGTTCAGCCTTAACCACAGCATAAAAAGGTGAATATATACCAATCAGCAAGAATATTAAACCCATTAACATTAAAACCATCTAGTTTTAGGGTTCCCCTTGTTCCACCAGGGTGGCTTTGTCCCCTCAGTCGTAGCTTCACAGGGTCTTTGGAGGTGTGTTACGGTGTCTGTCAACAGAACACTAGCACAGTGGATCCTTTGGGTGCTGTGGGTTGCAGGGTGGGCCCTCCATGTATTGGACTTATTTTTCCAGCACATCCCGTGCATCCTTGTTCTGACTGGGATTTGGGGAGTTTGCAGGCTGGATTAGTGGCCTTGAGCTCTGTGGTGCATAATTGGGTGTACTGGTGCCTTTCTATTATGGCCGAACATTGACTGTTTTTGGCAACTTTTGCTAAAATGGCTTTTTCGTGTAATCAGACAAGACATGTTGGCCTTTGGTCCCCACAGACATGGGTGAGCCTTGGGTGTCCATGATTCTGTCACCAGTTTACTAGTGTATGGTTGGTGATCAATGTTGTTTAATTCACGTGGTTATAATATTATAGCTGATTGTGTACTTTCCAAAACATTTCTTGTTACATTCAATAGTACTTTCACACATGCACCTTTTAGACAGTTCAAACTCACACATTGGTGTGTTTTCCTGCTAGGTGCAGAAGGTCTCGGTGTATTTCCAAGCAATCTTGAATGTGGTTGTGGTTTTATTTAAGGTTAAAGTTTTCAAATTTGTCCCAAATGCTTGAGTCGGCATTAGATTGATTCAAGGCCTGCAGTACTTCCAAAACTCAGATCACTAACCTGATTTTCCATGTCACTTCTACTAAAGGTATATCAGTCCAGATGACGTCTTTGATCCCTCAACATCTTTGTATCTCCAAATGTTCCTTATGTTTCTTCGACACATTACTCCATAGCTCTTTCAGTTTGAAAAATGAACTAATGATTGAAAACATTCAAGATTCAACAATCATTAATCAGAAGATGAAAAAACCCAGAGCACAGGCTCTCAAACATTTTTTCCGGTCTCACCAAGCCATCCAAAATAGTTGGTGAGTCTAAGGAGCTATGAGGACTGTCCTGAGAACCAGTGCCCCAAAGAATGTTTTTTAGATTCGAAACCATGTTTTTTTACACTAATGTCTTCTGTGTGAACGTCCTTAAGCCTGGAAGAAACACTGAAATGTGAAAGAATGCTTATTGTTTATTTCTTTACTGTGTCTTTACATGATGCATAGATATGATTTGGAAAAATATTCTCAACATCAACTGGGGCATCTGTAAAATAAATAAATAAATGAATAATTTAGATCATTCCTGGGGTTACATAATAAACCCAAGCACAGTCGACATGTTATCAGTTCCACGAAATAAATATATACAAGACCTTGTGCATGATGTGAAGAGATAAGAGTGATAAACCTGCCACAACATTAAACACAGAAGCTTTCCTTCTAGAAAGACTTATCTTGTAAATCTAGGAAATTGTCTTTTTTGGGTTTTCTTAGAACAAGCATTTCCGTAATGACTGTTAAGCCAGACTTCTCATTTCCCTCTCGCTTATCTTCGAAAAACCTCTTACTGCACAGGCATTCTTTACACTTTTAGTAATCGCTGTCGTTGTATCAGGCGCATTTCTAACTGCAGAACTCCAAGCAGTCCTTTAATCTACCTTTGCTCTTTTAGATACTAAGTCATAACCTGGCACAAATTTCGCAGCGAATCAATCACAACCTTGGGCGCGGGTCCAAGTCGCTCCAGTCTCGACCTAATTTGGAGAAAACGGTCAGCGTAGCACTCCTGTTATCTTCTGAGATATAAAAAGTACCCAAATGACAAAAAGGTCTTGAACCAAGTTGAAAACAAGACTGTTTTTTTTTTTTTTTTTTTAAAAAGCTATTGTCTACTCAATAGCACACTGAATTTATTGGTGAATCAGCAGGCAGATAAGAGTTTATGCTACTCTTAGATTCGTAACGATGACATACAAAGTGACTACTGTCTTTTACTTCCAAAAGCCTGGCTGGTAAACAGTGTGCAATTGACACCGCTCATTATTTCCTGCACCAGCTCAAGGGAGAGCATGAACTGCTCAATACTTTACATAACACAGTGTAACAGGAAACTAATCTTTTCCCCCCTCAGTGACCTATTTTAGGATTAAAGCCTTGGAAAATTGGAATGTAAATTACAACTATACATAGATGCTGTCCAAAGATGCGTGTTTGTCTCCTGCCTGTTATTCATGTTACAGACACGTGCTCGTCTTCTCTGCTCAGGAACACACTGCGTGAATCTGCTGCAAATTGTGTGAAAGAACTGTGAAAGAAACCATCAAATCTGGAAGTGGAACGAAGTCAGATACATTTTTACAAATTGTATAGAGATCTCAACTATGTTTAATAGTGAGAATAAGTATATATTCGCGCGGAATAAGTTTTATCTGGGGACCTCGTGTGATTTAGAAATGACCTCGTCACATTTGAGTTTCGTGTGGCGCAATCGACCGGGATAAACGAAGCCTGCGATTTGACTCTAATTTACTGACTTATCTCCTGGATATACAGTATACAGTATATCCTCAAGTGTGTCTCTCTTAAGGGTGTTTTGCGATGAAAATAGGGGAGTGTGTGTTTGTGTGTGTGTGTGTGTGTGTGAGTGTATGTACAGTGGTGTGAAAAACTATTTGCCCCCTTCCTGATTTCTTATTCTTTTGCATGTTTGTCACACAAAAT
>JAOVVA010125960.1:0-11029 GCA_028565275.1 Leiocassis micropogon | reverse complement strand
TCCGCTGATGATGGCGAGCGGCACGGCTCCGTCCGTATTTGTGACTTTGCTTTTGTCTTAGATGTCAGGGGTCCATTGGTGTTGTTGTCCAGTGCTATAAGAAGCGTGCATGATATGATGATTTGGTTTGCAGTGTGTCCTGCACCTCGTCTGCATTCCCGATGGCAACACTAGGGCCGGCTACGTGTAGACTACACACTAGTCTTCTACAGTAACTTGCAACAATGTGGTCTATTTTACCTCATACTCCACCCCCCCCACACCCCTCTAATACAGTGTATACAATTCTGCGAATAACGTGGCATTAAAAACGTCTGGATTTTTCTCCCCTTGGTGTAAACAGGATCACATGATCTAGATCTGTTTCATGACGTCACTGGTAGATTTCCTAATCTCAATTAGATAGATACATAGATCATTGTTGATCTCGAAGGAAATTCCAGATATCCAGCAGCAGTAGACACAGTAACACAGAGACAGGTTGTACATGTGTTTGCACACTGTATGTCTTACATATTCTCAGTAGACAGGGTGAGAATGTGAGAACCGATCAGAAGTTACTAGTGCAATGCTAAGAACAATATTATATATAAGCATCATATAAATAAAGCATATAAATCACATGTAAAAACAAACAAACAAAAAAAAAAAACAACAACATTGGGCTAGGTTACATTGTGAGGAAATGCTGCCCTTAAAAAAACATTTCGAAAAATGATCAGTCTGGCTCATGAGGACGAGAAGAATGATGGAGCTGCGAAAACGTCGGATTTCACTTCACATAGCCTGTGTTGATCTATTTGATCATATGCATGGTGTATATATTTTTTTGCCCATCTTTAATAAGCTAGCTGTTTTTTTTTTGTCCAGCGTGGAGCCAGATGTCGTCATGAGCTACAGTGTTTACATCCGATGCTAGCAGCCTAAAGCAGGAGGCTGTTCTCACTCGGTTTCGCTTTAAGACGGTCGCTACAGGATCCAGTTCGTATTCGATCCCAGTTTAGACCGGATTTAAACCCGCGCGAGGCTGCTACGTCATAATGAGTCGGTTATATTTTGAAATTGAGACCGTTAAACCGCGCGTGAGCAGGCCGCTGAGGCGATTACCTGACTGTCTTTTTCTTCACATGGTTAGCTTAACAAAACATGAATAAAGACGCGGTTAAGTGGTTATAATCACTAAATAAAGCCATAGCATAGTTTGCTTATATATATCTCCCGTACATCTATCACTGCTACTACACACCACTAGCTGAACGTTATATATATACATATACCATACATACCATCGTGCTAAACTCTATGCTAATCAATATATGTTTGCTATACTCGATTCATTCATTTCTTTTTTAAAAATGTTTTTTTTTTTTTTCATTAGTCTTGTAACTCTTTTCATAACGAGTTGGACCACATTTTAAGCATAATTCAGTCATATTTTCAGAAAATATATTTATTGTATTTTATTAATGGTTCATATTGGTCCTATTACCCATTTAACATGTTAATGAGTAGGTTGTCTGTGGTTAATAAATGTAATAAGTAGTGCTTATATGTTAATGAGTGCTGTAAGCAACATGGCTCGCTATGAAGTGCTGGCTAATTTGATGTTTGTTGATGGTTTTGCTCAGTGTTTCTGTCAAAAAATGCTAGCTTTATAGTTCATGTGTTATGTTTGAATTATTATTATTATTTTTTACTAGTGAGCATCATAGCTAATTCATAATGATTTGTTTTATTTATTTATTATTATTTTTTAAATCAGTGAATGTGGTGTTCATGTGCTTGCAATAAAGTGTGACTTATGAGCCGTTTGCTAATAAATATTAGCCTAATTCGCTTCATGTTCGGTTCTCTGTCCAGTGTTTGAGAATTTAAAGATGCATTCGGTATGTATTTCTGTTTAGAATCGGAAGTACCACCATAGAGTAATTTATGCAAAATCTAAGTGCATAAATATTTTCGATAAAAAAAGACAAACCAAATCAAGCACAAAATTAACTCAGAACTACCAGTTATCTGTTACACTACTAGTATCAGCTGTGTAAAGTAATTTATAAAGTAATAAAGTAATAAAATAATATAGTAATATAGTAATAAAGTCATAATGTTGATAAAGTCATATCTTGCTCAGACTATCAGATGTCTACACGTAAAGTTGTTGGCATGATTTAAACTGTTGCGCTGTGTAAACACTACTTAGATTAGTTAGATAGGTAGATAGATAGATAGAGTACTTTAATAATCCCAAAGGCAAACTGTAACATTATAGCAGCCAGTTCACAGATTACGCAAGAAATAAGCAAGAAGCAATAATCACAATGAGAAAAGGGCAAAGTAAAAAATAAATATATATATATAATGTGCTGGTTACAATATAAGGTACATTAATGCGGTAAAATGGTGTAAAGCAATAAACATGTTCCTATGTAATTTCATCACCAAGTTTTTTCCAAAATATTATATGATCCCTAATAATTTGCCCAAGCACGCCTTTTGTAAACGTTTCTGAAACAGTTGTATTTAAAAATATAAACATCATATTATTTTTAAACATTTCTTTTGGTGGAATATTTATATTTTAGAACTAATTGTAACAAAATACATATTTAAAGCTTTGATGAATTATTCTGCCATTTAAGGATAATCATTTAATTGAGGTTAAATATAAGCCGAACATCTTTAAAGCATTTCCAAATAATTTCTCTGAACGAGTAGTGCCTTTAAGGTATTGATTTATCTGTTTGTCTGAATTTGCTGGTGTTTCTGTAATAAATGTAGGACCTGATAAAATGTGTCTATGGCATCAGTGGAGAGGCTCTTTACAATAATCTTCTACATGTTTATCTTCTTTGAAATGTAAAGAAACAATTATTTAAAACTTAATTAAGTTGAGAAATCCTAAGGTTAGTTGTGGAAATTCTGTCCATTTGTCAAATTTTTTATTTTTCTGTCCATTTGTGAAGCTAATTTAGTACTTAGCATTAGAATAAAATAGATCCATATATGTGACAGGAATGAAAATGCTTAACTGAGAGATATAAATTGGTTTTTCCATATAAGAAATTGCGTATGTTTAAAAGATAAAACACAAGACTAAACTTTTATTGAAATTGCCTTTATACAGCATTATGAGCCCAGTTATTATGGAAATACGATTAAAGTGAGTTTATAACCTAAGGGCTTAATTTTACTCGCTACATCCAGCTCGCTAGACTTTAAGATTTCATTTTGGATTAAATCTACATGATTATTATTATAATTATTGTTGTTGTTAATATTTTTCTCATTATGCATGCTTGCTGGTGCACATGTTTTCCTCTTCTATCGAACGATTGATGATTATTAAATAATACTGATGGAACCAGAGCTCCAAAGATTGCACACCAGCTTCCTCCAGTCCCAATGGAGGTGTGTCTGTGCAGGTGGAATGAAGGGGAATGGAGGAGCAATTATTATACACAGTGTGGGTTTGTTGAAGATAAATGAGAAATGTTAGCATTAAGGCATATTTGAGCGTTTACAGAGTTGAAATCCAGAACATACTGACTTTCATAGAGCTTTGAAATTTGACCAAACTATGTTGGAAATACTTCTCCACGTTTCTACACTTCCTCATCCTACTTTATTATAATAATATAATCATAATTTTTATTTTTATACAATATTAATAATCAAACTTTGACTTTTCTCTAAATAAAACATCTATGCATCATGATTTTCAAAGACATAAATATATACAATATGTACCATGATTTACTGCAAAAGCGATAGCAAATAAAAATATTTTGAAGGTAGTGAAATTTATGTATAATTTGTTAATATACAATTACAGCAAAACAAATACAGGATTATTAAGCGAATTTCTAGACAAACGTAGTAAAATTTGTGCGTTCCATTGGCTGATAATTTTGCTAGTTTTAAGCATTAATTTTTTGAAGGAGTAGACAAACCATTTTCACTTAAAATATCTGGAAAATGTAGGTTTAATAAGACTGTTTGTTTTGTTTTTAATATATAAAGAAATTGTAAATAAAATTGACTACATTCAAAATATTTTCACTCGCACTTTGACAGTGTTTGCAGCAAAACTTTGAAAAACAAATGTTTTTGACAATACAATGTTTAATGTGCAGAAAAAAACCCAAAAAATTAGGATCAATAAATTTTAAAATGGTGAAATTTGTATATTTTGATAGAAAATCAAATAGCAGCCCATATGCTTATAATCAGTTTCTAAAATTGTATTCTGGCATAATTTTTAATATTTATATTAAATTATATGATTATATTCCCCAGTTGTATAATGCATACGCCTCAATCGAAGCTCAGTTTAGGCTAATCCAAATGACATTTCTGTCTGATCTTACCAGGTGAGTTCGTCTCATTTTAGTAATCAAGGAAGTAAAAGTAAAAACTGGAATCTGGGTGCGCATTTTGAAAAACAAACAAAACAAAAAAAAAAAGATAAAATTTATTTTAAATTATTTTTACTTTCTAACAGCCGTGACATTGACCTACATTAAGTTCTGTGTGTAATATCAGCCTGCTGTTTACAATATATACGTATATAACATATATGTGGAATATTGAGTGAAAACTTTTGTAGCTATTTCCAAATAATAACTTTTAATATTGGTAAAATAAGTAAATACATTATACCGGTTGCTCAAATCGTAATTTTCATTTTACCAACCATGATAAACAACTTCACTGCTTGCACTTATCGTCCTTCTTAATCTCTGTTTAGTAACAACGTTATAATTTCTATCAAAACTAAAATCATTTAAAACTCAGTAAAACACAATAGAATTTGAACAGTTTGATTAGAAATCTAAAAAAAACACGAACTGAACTCACACGCTTCTCACAGATCTGGTAATGTTGACACGCAACATTTGTGGCTTTAGACCGGATTACACGTAATCTTTATTTAAATACAGATTTGTTCATAAACGCAGCCAAGGCTTCGATTTTTTTCACCTAAAGTTGTTTGCTTTCTGAGCTTTTCATTCACTTTATCTGGCTCCAGTTTGTATTACTGGTTGCTGGTAGGTTGCTCAGGAAGTGGGAGGGGCTTCACTTTGAACAGAGATTATAATCATAGTAATTCACTAATTGATAACATGTAAGAAGTCCAGACTTTAAGATGCCCTGTTATACGCGATGAATCAGAGATACGTTGCTGTGAGGAAGCATTTTACTTTGCTTTCATTTGTTCTTAATCAAGCAGTAACACTTTGTATCATTTCTTTTTTTTATTTATAGTTGAATATTGTTTAACGTCCATGCCAAGTCCTACTAAACAGACAACAGAACGTGAACTTTCACCCGTTGGTACTTCCTGTTTCTGAGCCTGCCCCCTTTTTGATTGAAAGCTAAGAACCTCCTACTGTTCTGAGAAACCGGGGACGGTTCAGGCTTTCAGGAGATCTGATGAAGCGCTCACTGATCACTTCCTCTGTATGTGTGTGTGTGTGTATGTGTGTGTGTGTGTGGCCACAGACCCACCCACACGCCACTGAAATGCTGCTGCTGCATCAGCATAGCATCCCCTGGCACCGCTTTTCTGACTGCTGTGAAGATTGCGAAGCCTGTATGCGTGTGTGTGTGTGTGTGTGTGTGTGCGTACACCTCTGCATGCAAAATACAAGAGAAAAGAAAAGCGTTTTGAACGCACATGCATGTGTGTTGGCTGTTTAAAAGTGTGTGTGTGTGTGTGTGTGTGTGTGCTGGGGGTTGGGGGCTCTCACTCTCCGCGGGCATTCTTTAAAAGAGGAATTTCTTTAAAGACAAAAAAGGGAGGTGGGGGGGGGGCTTCCCTCCCCTCCCCTCCCCCCACTTGAAATCACATGTAGAAATACACACACATACAGGGTAGATTTATTCTGTATGTGTGTGTGTGTGTGTGTGTGTGGGCATAAGCTTGCTGGATAGATTGACTTTTTCAACTTTTGTTGTTGAAATGTTGCTGTGTGTGTGTGTGTGTGTATATGTGTGTGTGTTCTAAATGTTTGGACTCTGTGTGTGTGTTCTCTCTTTTTCTATGTGTGTGTGTGTGTGTGTAAAGGTTAAATCGGGCCCCTGGTCAGATTAACCTCTCGTCCGTTTCACCATTTGGCACATAGACACACCCCTAACTCCTGAGGATTCTCCCTCTCTCTCTCTCTCTCCCTCTCTCTCTCTCTCTCTCTCTCTCTCTCTCACTCCCTTGAGAACGTATGACATCAGGAGCTTCCGTGCAATGTCATGTTGTTGCCATAACAACAAATCAAGCAGTTTAGATTCTTACTACGTTAGAAACAACTCGATAAATCAAAGGATTCAGCTAAAGGTTTTTTCTAACAGTCACTTGCTCCTGAGGAGAATCGTGCAGAGCGAACTACACTTCATCAGCGGTGTTACACACACACATGCAGAATAAAGACATTAGAACAAGTGACACCTCGTATCGGCTATCTCTTGTGTGTGTGTGTGTGTGTGTGTGAGACTGCTGTCTAGAGCAGTGTGAAATCTCCTGCGCTGCAGCATCGTCTCCATGCTGCGTGTAAATGCTGAAGGACTGAAGTTGAACAGAATTCACAGTCATCATGTGCTCTCCTTCTTCTTCCTCGTCTTTTGATGTTACAGGGTTTGATTCACAATCCAGTAAAAACGTTGCCGATTCCGAAAATATCGAGAATATTAAACCCTCATGCACAGATCCCTGCCGGCAACACAGCGCAGGCCAGCGGCGATTTAAAGAAATCTGTGCGTGTGCTTATATTGAAACCTTGCCGGTGTGTGTTAACGGCGAGGCTGTGTTTTTGGCTTTTCAGATATGTCAGGTAGAAAAAAAGCTACCATTACTTTTATAAAGGGTACAGTTTACCACTACAGGAATATGAGGATGACGTCGCACAAATTAGAACTCTCGTCAGAGAAACAAGCGAAAACAACCATAAAAACACGTGATTGTGTGTACCTGTGCGATGTGACGGATTTTTATTATTGTTATTTTTTTTAAGCTAGTACAGTTGGTTAAAATGATTGGATATGTCATTCAATACTGCACAACCATGTAATTATAATAAAAAAACAAACAGCAAAACTAATAATGGCTAAAATGCTCTGAGCTTTAAGACCTACGTGAATAATAAATGCATTCAGAACGCATGCAGTAATAAGAATAATCTAAAGATCATTCAGGAAGTAAAAGTTGAAGAAAAAGGATGTGTGTGTTAAATGAACGAACAGAACATCCTCTTCCTTTCATTCATTCTCCTTTTCTTTCAGTTCTATCTCTCAGTGTTCAGGAAGAACTCTTTATTAACACGACCGACTATGTAGCACAAGGTGCCTGAATTTAATTATTCATATTTTATAAAATTGGAATCTTACAATCTGAATGCTTTAGAATAAATAAAACATTTATTAAAATATCAGAATCAGGCTCGTAAGCTTCAAGCCAACCTCTGATGTTTGAATGTAAAAATACAACAGGACAGTTTTGGCTTATCTTTTTAAAAAAAAAATTGTATCTTATTTTCTCACGTTTTTATTTTATTAAATTAATTTTCATGTGCCCTTCAATAACTTGTTATATTTTTGCTAATTTCTTTTCAAATTCATTCTTTTTCTCTTTCGTTCTCCAAAACCCTGTTTCAGTCCTTCTTTTATCACTCACTTCCTCTTCTCTTTCATTCTCCTTCACTTCCTGAACATGTTGCCTTCTTTTCCTTTAAGCTCATTACGATCGTTTACCCTTCATAAACCTTTATTTTTTAACAGTCAGTCGTCTCTCTCTGTCCTTCGTTTGTCTCTGTGTCTCGGCGTCTCCGTCTCGTCCAGGTTGTTCTCTTTCCCCCCACTGCTTAAGTTCAAAACCAGAGGATGAAAAGAGGGAGAAGAAAACACAGCCCGGGTCACATGACCAGGTCCCGCCTTCCTTTAAAAAATTCCTGATGCCCATATAAGGAAATAAAGGCAGAAGGATTAAACAGACGTCGGGATGAGAAGACTAATGGTTTCTATAGAAACGAAAACGTTTTTTTTTTTTAATCTTAAATGTGAAATCCTGTAGCCTGTAGGTGTTTTAGATCGGAAACCTGTGTTTAATAAGGATGAAGGTGCATTTCATCAAGGTGTTTTAGATGTATATATTTTATTTAAACTGAACATTTTAACACAATTTGCACCAAGTTCCTTCTATCAGAACGATCACATTAATGTGGGTAATATACACTGAAAATGTTTTTTTTTTTATGTGATATTTTTAAATTAAAAATTAAACAGTGTACCAGAACAAGATGTTCCCTAATAATTAAAATTATAAAATAAATATTTAATATAAGTAATTTATAATAAAACAATTTCTTAATAACTCACTAAGAGAAAGGACAAGTTAAGTAAGTTATATTACATCAATATTTGAAATTGTATAGCTTGGTATACATGTTATAGAACATGTTATAGAAATGAGTTAGAAAGACTTAATTACTAATTACTTAATTATTTGCTAAGAATTATTTATAGAAATATAATTCAGCTGAATTTTGATTTAAATTGTTTCTAAAACTCCAACTATTCCTAAACTTTTACAGTTTGAGCAGACGTAGTATTTTTCAACATTTTGTTTTGTATCACAATAACGAAATTATGTTAAAATGATACAAATTAAATGCATTATATTTAACATAATCTTGATTTATAGCTGCATAATAAAAAGGAAGCGGTGCATGTTTAATAACCCTTTTCGTTATATGTTTGTTTTAACTATTAACAAATTACAGCTTAATTAATAAAATCAAATAAAACACAAATGCATTTAAAATTATGGATGTGAATAGTGACAAAAAATCTCAAGTTGAATTATCGCAGTTTGTTTCCTGATGCTTGGAAATCAAAGTGACAAATTGTATCTTTACACTTAAGTAAAAGTATCAAAAGTGCAAATTGTATAATTTGTAAATGGCACATTTTCCTTTAATGAACAAACTCGAGTAAAATACAGAAAGTCAAATTACATCTTAACATACAAACGCCAAAAACCCTCACAATGTTGTGATAAAGTAAGTAGCAAATTTTGAACTTAGACCAGTCCTATGTTTGTGGTTATAATTAGAGGATAATTTTTAAATACATTTTGATGAGTATATATGTACAGTAAATAGGATTTTACTTTGTTTATTTTTTGAAAGTTATGATTACCAGTTTGAAACTTTCATTTACGAGAAATTGTACATGCGATATTTTAAAGACAATTACAAGACTATTAAACAACAGGAATTATCCACTGGAATGTTTTTAGGTAACTTACTAATTATTTCACATAATTCCAAAATCTGTGAGAGCAACTAATAACTAGTAATTGTAACTAATTCCTTAAATATTATTATACTATTAAGTTAAAAACAATATATACTATGAAAAGACAATTTTTTTTTTATTTGCTTCAAAACGTGATTGCAGTGTGTAGCAGCACAAACATGGTGTCTCATAAATAGAAAGGTTTTCACAGTTTTACTACAGAGTAGTAGAAAGAAACCTTAACCCTTAATCAGACGAAGAACCACATTTGGTACATTTTAAGTTGAAGTTTTTGTACCTACGATATGTATTTTTGCACATTTTATGTTTAAATAAATGTGACTTTAACTGTGATACACATATACTGTAGTATTGCTCTAGACAGGTGAAGGATGATGCATCTTCACTGACCTTAACTTCACTGACCTTAACTTCACTGACCTTAACTTCACTGACTTTGGTTTGCAACATAAAAATGACAGTTAAAAAAACAAAAACAAAGTAAAATAAAAAGAAAAGGAAATTTTAAAATGTCATTTCGGTGACTGCACCTATAAAGGGTTAGTACTCGCTAGCGCTATCACCTTATTAGCAAAAGAATATAATTCTCTTTGTTTTTCTTACATTTGGTTAATAAAGTTTCTAGACAGAAAAATAATTACTTGATGGATCATCCCAGAGACTCGTTTAGAGATTGTTAGATTGTTTTTCACATTAAAAAAAAAAAAAAAAAAAAGCTGTCAGACTAACGGCTTACTAAACAATGCTGTTTCTCTCCGAAATATTTAAGTGTATTTAAGTTAATAATGTTTTACAGAATTTAATTTAATATCTCAGAGATTTGAGCACAAAATCATGCGAACATGTTCAAGATAAAGAAAGTGCACTTCCTCGTTAGTTGACTTGGTATTTTTTTAATTGATTTTGATTGATATTGTTGTTGTTTTTTTTTTACATTTTTTAAAAAATAATTTTTTTGTTTCCTTCATTTTCAGTAACTGTAAATTGTAGATTTTTATTTGTCTTTGACGTGAACAAACGATAAACCGTCTCTTTAGAATCAGGAACACAGGATGGTGGAAACTGACAGATAGCTGTTCTGCTATAAGTAACGGTTACCTCAGAGGTGAAACAAAGACGCTAGCTGGAGGTGAATTTCATGGACGTATGATGTAACAATAAAACACTACAGCTCAAACAGCGTTCTCTTAATAATATAAATGCCATGCATTATATTAAATATTGGTTAGACAAGGATAATAATTATAACATCGTTGACTACAGTACCCAACTAGCCTGTGAAATGCTAATAATTTACATTAGCCATTCTTTTAAGCTAAGAAAGCTAGTTTGCAGACCAAATTCACTAAATGGTGTTAGCTAATACATTTCAGAATGATTTTATTGTGTATGTAGTGTTTTGTATCTTTATGCGATGTGTGTGTGTGTGTGTGTGTGTGTGTGTGTGTGGTATAGTGTAAAACGTATTGTGTGGAGAGTTTTCTTGACTCTGAGATCACAAAGACGACTGAGGAAATGACACTTCTGCTTTAAAGCTTTTGCCCATGAATTTCAAGCCAGTGGAAAGACACACATATATACACACACACACACACACACACACACACACTGCAAACCCAGTACAGAGTTCATATCCGGCTGCTACTGCCGGTGTGTTCTGATTGATATAGAGTGTGCCAGGAGATCAAATGGTATGTATGTGTGTGAGTGTGCGTCTAATAAC
>JAOVVA010125939.1:0-11029 GCA_028565275.1 Leiocassis micropogon | reverse complement strand
AGCCCCAAAGCATAATGTTTCCACCTCTGTGCTTGACTGTAGGGACTGTGGTGTTCTTAGTGTCATAGTCAGCATTTGTTGTGGTGACCTGCAAAGAACCGCATGCAGCCATCATTGAGTTGCATAAAAATGGCTTCAAAGGCAAGGATAGTGTGGCTACTAAGATTGCACCTAAATCAACAATTTATAGGATCATCAAGAACTTCAAGGAAAGGGGTTCAATTCTTGTTAAGAAGGCTTCAGGGCGTCCAAGAAAGTCCAGCAAGCGCCAGGATCGTCTCCTAAAGAGGATCCAGCTGCGGGATCAGAGTGCCACCAGTGCAGAGGTTGCTCAGGAATGGCAGCAGGCAGGTGTGAGCGCATCTGAGCATACCATCTTCTTTGTTTGTATCACAATTTTAAATCCTGTTTGTATTGTTATTTCTCCATTATGCTTTCTAATTTTGGTTGTCTTTCATTCAATAAAGTTTCCAATTGCATTGAAACTGTTACCTTTCCCACCTCATTACATGATAGCTTCTGTGTTTGTCTTTTTTTAGCTTATTTTTGAGTTGATGTAACTCCCTGAAATGGGAGGAACTGATAGTTTAATAGACTACACTAAGCTACACCAAGTGAGATTTGGGAATTACAGTACAACTTATAATCACTAGTTGAATACAGCATTAAACTCATATCTTCGCAAAGTAAAGTTCAGGTAAAACCACTGATTTAGGAACATCCTCTCTCTGTGTGTCTACTAACAGCACTCTGCACAAACGGCAGTGCAGGAAACTGAGAAGATCTTTACTGATCTGATCAAATCAATTGAGAGAAGACGTTCTGAATTAAAAGAGCTGATCAGAACTCAGGAGAAAGCTGCAGTGAGTCGTGCTAAAGAAATCATGAAGAAACTGGAGCAGGAGGTTGCCGAGCTGAAGAAGAGAGACACTGTGATGGAAGAGGTTTTGTACACAGAAGATCTTGTCCAGTACCTCCAGGTAACTTCTTGGTGAAATTCTGCAGAATATTTAGATTGATTAGAAGTGATTTTGTAGATGATTTCACTTAATGGCTTGTTTCCTTTTTATTTACTGTAGAGTGTTCAGACGGTCTTGACTCCAGCTGGACCATCAGCCTTGCTTACCATTTCGTTATGTTCTCACCTAACTTTTGAGAATGTAATAAAGTCTGTGTCTCAACTGAGAAAGAAACTAGATGAGTACTGTAAAACTGAGTTTGAGAAGATCTCAAGGGGAGGTAAGCTGTTATGTTATTCTGGCTTAAAACACATTTAGCTTGCCAGATATGATAAAAACTTTAATAAATAAATAAATACAAATCAATCTGTGTTGAATAAACATTGAAACACACAAAAAAATGCACAAAAACACAAGTTATGTTTACATGGACAGTATTTTTTAATTTCCAAAAGCCATAATTCCGATTCAAGGTTCCAGCTTAACTATTTACATTGGTGTTGATTTTGATACATGCTGAAAGCATTTCATCAGAATATAATAATTTTTGACAGGCACACTGTGAATGATTTAATCTGCTGGAAATATAACAAAAAAACAAAAATAAGTATTTTTCTTAATGTTTATGGTTGGGTTAGGCTTCCCAACACTTTTGATAAATTTCACCTTCTTCGTTATGATTGGTTACAAAAATTTAGTCTCATCTATGATTAGTTAGATGCGTTACTAGTTGTAGAATGTGAGCCAATAAAAAAAAAAAGGTGTTGTTCTCACAGAGGTTACCAATCAGGAACAGAAGCAAAACATTTTGCTAATGTTGCCCTTATGTGAGGCAAACATGCACAGAATATAAATATATATATATTTATATGTATTTATTCCAATGAAAGAGAAGTGATCAGATCAAATGGCTAAGCTTTGCATATTGAATGGATTTTTCAAGGTTTACACCCCGTCTCACTCAGATTGAAAATTCATTCTGATTATTCCTCCAAGTTACTAGGCAGAAGACTTATCCAGGTTTTGGAAGGAAGTACTAAAATAGCAACCCTCACAGCTTAAGGATCTGATGTTACAGGAAGTTGGAATAAAACCACTTGTTTAGAAAGCAGTCCGATGTTAAATGTGTAGTTATGTTAGGGTGGCTGCTGGAATGTTTCCACTTTAAATAAATGAGAACCCGTTTTCCCACTCCCTACGGAAGAGAGTGAAATAAGAGGTTGATGTTCTTGTTTACACAATGTTTTTCACAATATAAGTATGCTGAGTCTGTTCTAGGCAAAATAGACTCGGTTCCTGAGTGGACCTGGAAAAGCTCAGTTTTTTATTTTTTTATTTTTTTTTAAGCAATCTTTTTTGGTTAGCCAAACATAAAAGCATCTGAAGAGTGTTTTATGTAAAATGTGCGGAAAAATATTTTTGCTTAAGCACACTCAGTGGAGACCCATGTGAGTCTCCAAACCAAATAATTGGTCTCCTTTAAGGCAGCACAGTGGCATAGTGGTTAGCACTGTGGCCTCGCACCTCCAGATTTGATTCCTGCCTCTGGTCTTTGTGCGTGAGGTTTGCATGTTTTCCCTGTGCTTGGTGGGGGTTTCCTCAGGGTACTCCGGTTTCCTCCCATGGTCCACAGACATGCAGATCCTCACGACCCTGTACTCAAGATTAGATAAGTGATTGGATGGAGAGATAGATGGATAAATAAATAAATGGTATCTTTTTGAAAAAAAAATATATAAGATAAAAATTGTTTCAAAGGGAAAAAAAATCTAAATGTTGGCATTGTTGTAATTGAAACGTTTGTTGTTGTAACTGTATTTAATTGTATTATTGTAGTGAAGATTGTCCAGATTGTACCACCCCCAGTTACTCCTAAACCTCAAAACACTGAACAAGGTAAGTCCCCCGCCTCCTCTCTCTCTCTCTATCTCTCTCTCTCTCTCCTTCAAGTGCAAAGTGCTTTATTGGCCTAACTGTTTTAACAACGCTGCCAAATTCATTAATTTGCTCTTTCTTACTCTCTCACTCACTCACAGACAATTTTATGGCTTCAGTTGTCAGTTACATTTTTATTGTTAATTTTTTTTATTTCTTTAAAATAAATATATATTTTTAATTAAACTTTTTTTTTTTCTTTCAGTGAGGGGTGGCCTGCTCATACCACCTGCTCCTCCTGTTTCTGCTTGTATTTCTACCCCTAAACTCCGTATCAAAGAAAAATGTAGATCTCTCTCCCTCTCTCTCTCTCTCTCTCTCTCTCTCTCTCACACACACACACACACACACACACACACACACACACACACAAACACACACACACCTTTTTTCTTTCTATTATGCTAACTCACTCACTCACTCACTCACTCACTCACAGACAATACTGTTTTAGCTTCAGTTGTCAGTTTTTGAAAAGTTTTTCTCATTTAATATTGCATTAAGTTTAGCATTTGTAGCTGTAATTGTATTTCATGTATTTACATTCCTTGTATTTTTGCAGGGAGGGTCCGACCACTTTCCAGTCAACCTACCACTTCTATTTCCCAAATCAGGGAACCTCCATGTAAGAGCCTCTCAGCGTCTCTCTCTCTCTCTCTCTGTCCCTTTTACTCTCTCTCTCAATATACATTCCTGTTTCCGTTTTTTTTTTCACCTGTTATTTTGAAAACATTTTAATGAACATTTACTTAGATAGTGTACGTAAGTGTATTTTACTTGAATAGTAATTCATGTGTAAAAACGATTCTTCATGCTCCCAAAATCACACTTTCACAACTTGAATCCTGGAATATGGCTCTTTCATAAGGGAAGAAAGTCCATAAATGAGAGAACCTGGTCATTCAGTATATTTGGGGCACTATGCATGATGTGCATGCGCTTCACTTCTTACCTTGATGTGCTTACCCTGATCACTCTGGAATAGGGTCAATCTGAACTTATCAGACCACATGACCATTCTCCATTCCTGCAAAATCCATCTTTATGTTCTCTAGCAAATGTAGATACTTTTTTCCTTGCTTAATTTCACTAACAAGTGTTTTTCTTATGGACACACAGCTGTCTCCTCCCAAGACAATGAGTTCTCATCACATTGTGCATGTGGAATTGCTCTTAATATTACTATTGAACGTAGCTGTACTGTAATTTCTACTTTCAGTTTTTTATAATGCATCTTTAATAAGTGTTGTTCAGTCAGTTTATATTGTACTTTTGATTGTACAATTCTATGAATGTTCCTGTTACTTGTCACTTTAAAGCATAGCTTTGAAGTTTAGAACTTTCTTTTCCTTTCTAAAATGTGATTAGCCATGCCTTGTTCATCTCACACACACACACGCACACACACACACACACACATGCACACACACAAAAATAATAATAATTATAATCACAGTAAACTTAGATCACCTGTGATTTAAGTTAATGTAGCTATAACAGTGTTTTAATGTGTTTTTGTAGTGGGAGACCATCACCATCCATCTCCCACCACAATATCCAATAAAAGGAAGTCCAGAAAAGACCTATGTATGCATCTCTATTTGTGTTTTAGGTTTTAAGCAAAATGTCACTACTTTAACCTTTATATAATTTAATTGTAGCTATAACTCTGTTTTTGTTTCTATAGGGTGGGCTCTTCCCAAATTAAGCAGTGATTTTCCATGTAAGCATCTCTCTCATATTATAGCTTTCACATGAACATAACCAACCTGTTTCTTATACAGTATATATATTTTTTGTAACGATAACAAAATCAACTGGATTTACATTATATGGATTTAGCAATGGTTGCATAAAAAAAAAGGATTTTAAATGAATAATTAAAACTACATGTAGGACTTGACATTACAAGGCACTGTACTAGCTAGCTTTCTAGGTGCCAATTTTACTGTAAGGCAAAATGCATTAGCTAGCTAACAAAAATTTGTGCTTTGTAATAAATATGTAAACTGTACATGAAAGTCTATTGTGGTGGCTAGTAGTATTCTAAACGTATTGTGGCTCTAGGTGTAATGTTTTACAGTTCTTACCAGCAAACCAAGCTATGTACCCGTTATAGCTACCCATTTTGCAGTAGTAGTAGTGGCCGATCCATGTGTTGTCTCATGCTCCCTGAACCACTTTTCACAATTTGAGCCCCATGAATCCGGACATTATTATTTTGGAATCTGTCTGTGCCATCAGGAGAGAAAAAAATATGTTAATTTTTTAATATAACATAACGTTACTAAACATAGACCTGACCAACAGAAGCAACCCCAGGTCATAACACTGGCTCCAGAGGCTAGTACAGTGGGCACTATGCATGACTAATGCATCGCTTCATCCACCTTTCTTCTCACCCTAATGGAACCCTGGAACATGACCTTTTTCAATGCTCCACAGTTAGTTCTTTATTCTTTCTACTGTAGCACAAAGCCTTAGTTTTTGATCAGATGGTAAGTGGTTTTCATAAAGCTACCCATTCTTTAAGTTTTCTTTGCATTGTGTATCTCTTAATTTACTATTAAACATAGCCATGTTTTTCTTGAAATTATTATCATTATTTAATTTCATCAATCACTGCCCAATCATTCAAAAGTTGTTTTTCTGACCAAATTTCTTCATATAATATGATGGTTTACCACAATCAGTTTTTAACCCAATTTTAGTTGTTTTGTAAATCTTCTTTTTTTTTCTGCTTGATGCAGGCCAATAATGTGACCCTTCTGTAACAGAGTAACATCTTTGCCACAACCACAAAATATGTCTTCTGATATGGATGTGTAATAAATGAGAAGCTGCTCACTGCATCGGTTAGGGTTAAATATTTTTGGCAGCCATATTAATCACTGCAGTATTTAACCAACGGAAGGTTTTTACCTATCTGATAATATTTACCTTTGTTATCTGCCTAGTTAAATCCAGGTGGATTCATGGGTTAAGCATTTTAAACACAATTGAAGTTCGATAACATCCTGAACGTATGTACTACTTCATATACAACATACATAAAGGTTAAATTCTTGTAAGTGTCTGGGTGTAGATTGTGATCGAATCATACATGATTATTTTGAACCCTAGACTTTTATTGAAGCTCTTCTTCATACTCATTACTCTTATCTCTTATCCCTAATTCAGGACCTGGCAAATGCAAGATCACCAGTTAGTGGAATCCTGTGATAACTTGCACTCCTAAGTCTAAAGCATCTTTTTCTTTTGGTCATATAAGTGTCATTTCTCTTTTTGAAGTGTAATCTATAAGAATGAGTAAGAGTTTAAAAATGTTTATCATTAATTTTTTGATACTGATAAAATTTTATACTTACATACTATATTATATACTTATGTACTGTACAGACCTGACCGTGTTGCATTTAATTATTAGTTACATTAGATTTGTTGCTGTAGTGCAAAATAAAGTATTACGTCATAGTTAAAAATGTGTTGGCTGATTGAAACTATTTGTGTCGTGTAACATGTTTGGCTGGACAATTTTATGTGTATTTGTATAATTGTAATAATTGAACCTAAACATGTGTTTAACTGTTACCTCGTAAATAAAGTTCTGTTTTTACGACCAGAGAGGAATGTTTACAATGTATGTTTCTTTCATGCACACTGGCGCAGACATAGAAGAAAAAAAAATCTGTTGATTTTCCAGTGATTTTAAGTTCAGTTTGTGATCTCACTACCATTCTTAGCTTGCTGTGCTGTCAGAGTGGAAAGAGCTCTTTCACTTATAAATCACAGTAACAGAAGAAAGATAAGGTTTATCTGTGAGCTCATCCAAATAGAAGATGCAAAAGTTGCATTCGGCTCAGCAGAAGCTATTTCCATAATACGCTACGTAGCCTGACTGAAATATCATATATTTCACGTGTCCTGATTTTTTTTTAATCTTCATGAATGTATTTTCTTTAAGAATACGATTTTCAGATGTTTATAAAAGCACTCATTGAGAAAATTGTGTGGATGCTGTGCTCTTTTATAAATTGTATTTAACATACAGATTTGTATATATTTTAGGCTGATTTTTTGATTATTAGTAAATTGCGTATTGAGTATAGTAAAACAGACATTACATGGACCTGGCAACCATTCTCTTACTTTATAGGAAATGAATGTGAAACTGACCAGGAAGTTTGCTTATATCTCAGATGTAATATTAATTTGGTTTCAGTTATTTCTCCATTTTAGATTCTGATTTTTATTTGTGTCTCATTTAATTAAGTCTATATCTGTGATCATGCTGCGCCTCGCCCGTATTTTTTCATGACAGAATACATGAACTTTTTGAATGTGTCCCTGTGAAGATTTTTGTTATGGAGTTCTGGGGTATGGTGTGACTGTGTAGACAATAAGGTGTTTTAATTGAGGATATATTGCCTATCGACAATTATTGAGCTGTGTTTGTTTGAGGTCTGCCAGAGTCATGCCACATAAACCCAAAATTATGCTGCAAAAAAAAAAAAATCATGCCCTGCTCCACATTATGCCAAAATAATATCATGCTGTACCCTATTTTGGTATGAATTTGCCAACACTGCCTGAACATTGTCTTTAATCTCCTGAGCACTGCCAATGTTAGGACTAGCACTGTCTCAGCCAAACACTGCATTGTCTCAGCCTAGGCAAGTAATGGCCTCTGATGCCGAGGATGTAATGATTTTAGTAAGGTGATTGTTTAAAAGCTAATACTTTTAACTCTATCTCATGCTGTGCACAGTCATAATCTTTTGGTACAACTTCTTAAATTGGGATGAACTGATAGTTGATTAGACTACCCCAAGTTTACAAGTACAAGTTTTAAGCTTGATGGTATTTTCTGGTTCGACGTTGGAAATGACAAGTTCTGACCACTAGCTGTTCAAGTAAAACAGCTGATTTAGAAACACCCTCTCTTTTTGTGTCCCCTAACAGCGCTCTGCACAAAGAGCAGTTCAGGCAAGTGAGAAAATCTTTACTGATCTGATTAAATCCACTGAGGGAAGATGCTCTGAGCTGAGAAAAATGAACAGAACTTAGGAGAAAGCTGCAGTGAGGCAAGCTGAAGAAGTGATGAAGAAACTGAAGCAGGAGATTGCCGACTTGAAGAAGAGAGAGGATGAGATGCAGGAGATTTCACACACACACACACACACACACACACGGTCCAATCCAGTACCTTCAGGTAACATCACTGTGAGTATCAGCTGGATATCTGCTTCAATTAGAATTACAGTGGAACCTTGGATTACAAGCATAATTCGTTCCGGAATCAGGCTCGTATTAAAAAAACACTCATAAACCAAATTTTATTTTCCCATAAGAAACAATGGAAATTTAAATTATTCGTTCCAAGCCAAAAAAAATAAATACATAAAAATAAATAATACAAAATATAATTGAAAAATAAAACAAATTAACCTGCACTTTACCTTTTAAAAAAGTACAAATAAATCCCGATAGATGGTTCCGTTTATGCATGCAGGCGCTGTGTGTGTGTGTGTGTGTGTGTGTGTGTGTGTGTGTGTGTGTGTGTGTGGAATGACACTCGCGTGAGCGCTTACTAACGGAATCACTGCTGTAAAGTAAAACAAACAAATGAGGCTGCACTTTATGTTTGAAAATAATTGCGACAGAGCAGTTTGTTTCTGCGTAGAGCAGAGTGTTTGTGTGTGTGTAAAGCAGAGAGGGGGTGTGAGGCACGTAAAGGCGAAAGAGAAAGCGAGAGAGAGAGAGAGCGTGTGTGAAGGGGCACAGTGTCAAA
The DNA here is from genome assembly GCA_028565275.1 of Leiocassis micropogon. NCBI lineage: Eukaryota > Metazoa > Chordata > Actinopteri > Siluriformes > Bagridae > Leiocassis > Leiocassis micropogon. The sequence continues at coordinate 2,344 of JAOVVA010125939.1, read as the reverse complement.
TTACGCGCATGCACACACAACAGGCTGAAACAGGGAGAGAGAAAATAGATCTTTAACTTCTCTAATGAGACTTTGTTTCGCTATACACGTGCATACACGTCTGTTATAAGGAACAGTACACGCGCGCTGTACACACACATACAAACGCAAAATAAATGATGTTTTTACAGACACACGCAAGGTCACAGTGTTAGAGTAAACAGTACACGCATGCACGGATGGTGATTATACCAGTGAGAGACGAGCAGTAAGACCCAGCAGGGGAGATGATTACCCACAATTCAACAGTGCAGGAGAGAGAAAAAACACGTTGGCTCAGTTGTGATCACATGACACTCGGCGTCAAAACCAGAAGCGCATATGTGAGACTTGTTTATTTTTCAAGTCAAAATTTATTTAAAAATCTTGCTCATCTTGCAGAAAACTCGCAAACCGCGTTACTCGCAATCCGAGGTTTCACTGTATTGTATGGTTTGTGATTCGTTAGAATCACCCATGCCACTTCCGACCCCTAAACCCATAAAGTTTACTCACACACACACACACACACAAACACACACAAACAGACACACATAAAGAGAGAACATTTTCAGTATAAAGCCCGATTCGGACGGGACTAGTTTCACAGGGGGTCATTAGAGAAATTTCTGTTTCACAGACGTACTTTGTGATTTTAATCCCGTCGAAATCTGTCATGTCTGTCTTTTTTTTACACGACCTCTGTAAAAATTTCAGAGCAAATTACCTACTGTTTTTTAGCAAACTCTGTAAAATCTAATCCTGTCCGAATGCGAATGTCTGTGATTGCAGAAAATGTTTTTCCTTTTGTGTTTTGGTCAACGTAAATTACTGTACTATCTTTAGCGCTCACATGTAAAACACAGACACTCCTACCTCTGTAATAAACACGGAGATGTTAGTCCCGTCCGAATGCATACATGAATTGACAGACGTCGTCTGAAAAAAACTCAAACGTCGTTTGGAAAACTAGTCCCGTCCGAATAGGGCTTAAGTCTTATTCTCTCTCGCTCTAGATGTAAGAAAGACTCAATCTCTAACACAGGTGATGTGAGGCAACAGGGCAACACTGCCCAGAATAAACAGCACATAGCAATTGAATGTTCTCAATCCAACTGTTTGATCAGAAGAAATCAATCTATCAATCTGTGAACAAAATTAACATAAACATAAATAAATAATCAACAAACAGACAAACAAACAAACAAACAAATAAATAAATATAATTAGACCTACCCTCAAAAAAATGTTTTTTTTTGCTGCAGTTCATTTAAAGAAGGCAGATAACGTTTAAATAATCCAATAAATACCTGTTTTATAAAAATACGTGAGTGAGTTAGGTTAACCCTACTTAAAAACTCTTCACATCAAATTTACTAAGCTGTTTTATGTTATCTTAATGTGATTCTGTTTCGTCCCGTTTGGCCCGTCTTATTTTGTGCACTGCGCATGTGCGGGTTTCGGCATCTACCTGAGGAAAACTTCGTGCTGAAAAGGACATCTTATGTTAGGTAAGATTCATATGTCTCTATAAAATATATCATAATGTTTCCTTTAAAAGTTGATAGGTGAATGGGTTGTGGTTTAATCTGAGTTAGTAAACTCGTCTTTAGAACTAGGCCTACATTTCTGAATTTACAGAAGCGCCAGACTGTGTTTGCACTGCACTGTTCCTGAAGCAACTGGTATTCTTCAAAATAGTGGTAAGCGATTGATATGTTAGTGGTAAAATCACATACGTTTCTTACAGTATATCGTATAAAGTGTTGGTATGATCATGTTATGAATTACCTTGAGATTTGCGGTTAAAAAAAAACAAACACCTGTGTAGACGCTTGCGCGCACACTAGAGGAGGAGTGAGTGAGGGACACAGCGCAAGGTGAGGGCGGCGGTACAGTATGAATTTTCTCCCGGCCAAATTGGAAGTAAACACGTTGCTTACTAATACGCTAACATTATCAGTATATTCAGCCTTTTTAAACAACATAATAATAGTTATCTCTGAGTTATAACTATTTTGAACTGTTTTTGATCATTTTTGATGGTGTTAACGTGCAACATTTCCTATTTTTTCATATAAAAATAGGTGTTTGTGTTTAACCGTTGAACTTAATGAAAATAGGCTAGAAATATAGTGTGGTAGTATTTTGCCTAAATAGATATGATGGTAATCAAGATTTTATAGGGAAACTGATTGATAAAGAAAAAAAATCAATATTGGCACAACCCTAGTCAAATAATTAAAATGTATTCAGATTTTTATAGCAATAATATTTATGCTATGTTTTTTCCCCTTTATTCATTTCCTTCAGGGCTTTGATGTGG
>JAOVVA010125850.1:0-11033 GCA_028565275.1 Leiocassis micropogon | reverse complement strand
CATTTAAGTGTGACAAACATGCAAAAGAATAAGAAATCAGGAAGGGGGCAAATAGTTTTTCACACCACTGTATGTCACATAGGGCTTTTACCCTACAATTGTCTGGAAAATGTAATCGCTTTCAAAATGTGCTCCATGTGGTCTATTTGGTTTGAGTCACACAATATCCCTCATAATTTTCCTTAAAGCACAAATGGATCTGGGCTCTTATTGGTTAGGGAAAACACAAAAATGTGGAAAGTGTGGGGTTCCTAGAACTGCGATTAAGAATGCATTTAAATTAAGGTTCCTGTCACAGTGCTTATATTGGAAAGTATTTTTATCTTTCTAATATAGCAAACCTGCCTAGCATTGGTGTTAAAAAAATATATATATATAAAGGTTATACGAACCACAAAAGCATAATTAACATTATAACAGGAATCTGTAGAAAATAATGTGATGAATGTACTTTATATCAACTTGCAGTTATTTACTTACTGTGGCATTATTACTATGGCATTATCCTCTCATGCAGATGCATAACCGTACTAAAAGGTTCCACATAGCAACGCTGCAATCCAGATCGGACTTATGTTTGAAAGGTTAACTAAAGACCAGACATCATTCCTGGTCCTCGGAGGATGGGCAGACAGACCAGCTTGCAGATGTATTTACGAACATCTTCAACACCTCTCTGAGCAATGCTGTTGTTCTAAAGTCCTTCACTTCATGTCCTCCACCATTGTAGATTCATGGAGCCTATAAAGCCTCCAGTGTCCTGCCTCAATGACTACCATCCTGTTGCTCTTACATTCACTATCATGAAGTGCTTCGAGAGACTCGTCATGGGGCGCAGCCTACCCCCTCAACTGCAATTTATAAGTTGTCCCAACTGTTCAAATGGGGATGCCATTTACACCACCATTCATTTGGCTCTCACAAATCACACACATCTATAAAATAATAACTATGGGGTGAATGTACTGTATGTCAACTTGCAGTTATTTACTTAGCGCGACAAGTAAAGGAGATTCAGCATTCAGCACAATCATTCCTGTGCACATGATTGAAAAGCTGAGCCTACTGAACATAAGCAACTCCCTCTGCAGCTTGCTGACTGGAAGACCTCAGTCAGTCAGAATCCGTAACAGCGTCTCCTTCCCTACCACACTGAGCACTGGGGCCCCCTAGGGCTATGTGCTCAATCCACTGCTCTGCTGCATTTCTCTACTGCACTGCTCAGTCTGCTGACTCATAATTGTGCAGTGATGCACTACGCAAACCATGTCATCAACTTCTTAGATGACACAGCTGTGGTGGGTCTCATTATCCAGGACAATGAGTCATCATACAGACAGGAGGTGAAAAGGCTAATAGACTGGAACTAACAACATGTCTCTGAATGTGGACTAAAGAGATGGTTGGTGACTTGGCTGTTCCATGGAAATTGTCATGTGGAAATACCTTGTTCTCTGGAAATGCCATGGAAATACCTTGGTGTTTACATCAATGAGAACCTCATCTTATCTCTAAACACCAGCTCCACAGCCAAGAAAGCCCTGTAGCATCAATTAGAGACTTCATGACTTAAAGTAAAAAATAAAGCTATAATAATAATAAGGAACTTTCCAGAACATTTCATAGGGTTTGTGTCACCATGGGTTCTTACAGGCTATGATCCCTCAATCAGTGGATGTAGTAATTCTTGGTTATTGGAGGACTTACCTGGATCTTTGGAAGAGCCCAAATAAAATGACTTACTTTAATATCACTAAAGTTCCAGTCTATCAGGGAATCACAGACAATAACAATTTTTAAGATTTCTTTGTGGAGAAAAAGAAACAAAAATTTCAAATCAAGGTTAGAAACCAAAACAAACGTTCAGAGCAGTTAATTACCCAACTGGTTGCACTGACATTTCTTCCATCTAGTACAGACATTGTATATTCCTTCCTGGGCACTGAAGCCTTGAGCTGAATCATTATTATTATTGATTTAGTGGCCTGCACTTTGCACTGAAGAGATATTTGACCAAAATACCACCACTTTGTAAATATAAGCTCACTAATACATATAATATTAATAAATATTAAAAATTAATAAATATTTTAAGTTAATATCAATTGGGTATTTCTAATCTCTAGTTTATTCTGTCGTTCTTCTATAAACTGCTCTGTCATCTGTTCAACTAATTAATTTGATTGCGTTTAATTTAGTTGTTGATTTCACAAGTTTGTTACACAATACTATACTATCATAAAATGGTATTAATGTTAATTGCATCACACTTGCAGTATACTATTAATATGTAAGGTTCTTAAACTTAATAAACTTCAAACTGAATACCAGTACGTCTTTATTCATAGCCAACAAAGAATCTTGTAGTCTACACTTCTCAGCCATGTTACTACAACTGACAAAGGAAAAGAAAATTGGGGAACTGTGAAACTGGGAAAAATGTTTCTCAAAACCCACAAAACAACACTAACTACAAGTAATTATTGGTGAATCAAATGAGTGCCTCCCATTGGTCGAAACTAATGGAAGCCGTGCTTTTTCACCACTAATGCTGATCAATTGTGTTAAATGCCCCTGACATGAGCAAAAGTTATGGGCACAGAATTCGGCATCTTCTAAATGATCTCTTGTTGTATCCTAGGATACTCTCAGTCTAGCATCTAGATTATTTTCCACAGGGTTAACAAGAGCCATAATTACATATTAACGCTGTTAATCAGGTGTAAGGTATGTTCAAATTGTTTCATTTACGTAGCTGGATTGTTGTTACAGATTTACCCATTAGCTCATACCACAGTAATTAGCCTTTCAAATAACATTTTCTGGATTACCTGTAAGATGTTATGCATCTTCTTAGAGCTTGATTAGCAACGCTGAACAATACAATCTGAGCCATTTGTAAAATCTCATTTGCAAATAAAATCAAAAGGATCTGATTTTACTGTTGGGTCATGCTTGGTGCTATGCTTTTGCTGTTTCTGGGGTTACACTGTGTTATATAATTATAATAATTATTATTATTTTATATTTGAGATTTTAATTCAATTCAATTCAATTTTATTTGTATAGCACTTTTAACAATTGACATTATCACAAGGCAGCTTTACACAATCAAAAGAAACTATGGAATTGTATGAAATGTAAAAAAATGTGTATGAATCTAAATGATCAGATGGAGATGGAGATGGTGGCAAGAAAAAACTCCCTGAGATGGCAATAGGAAGAAACCTTGAGAGGAACCAGAATCAACAGGGAAACCATCCTCATTCGGGTGATAACGAATTGCAGGGATTGTTTTTCAGTCATACTGTGTGTTAGGTGGCTGGAAGTTCATGCAGTTCGTTATTGGAGGCTCAGGTAGAATGTAGGAAATTTCAGTCCTGACTATTAAACGACTGCAGTCACAAGTCATCAGAGAACAACTGTCTCCATCAGCTGAGTCCAGCACCATCTTCATGGTAAAGTGGAACCGTCCCTAGTCACCACATGCATCTCAAAGCATGTGTAGCCAGACAGAGAGAAAAGAGAAGAAAGGGAGAGATAACAGTTAGGTATGATCACAGTCGCATAATGTATAAAGTGAATATATAATTAGTGCAGAGTGCAAACAGGGACTTCGGCAGAGATACATCAATCTAGCATCACTAAGAGCTTTTTTTAATAGCTCAGGATGCTCTCCTTCCATGCTATTTGATATACTAACAATTTAGTTTGACAAAATTTACGTTCTAATTTAATCTGTTTTAAAGTGCATGTGTGGTCATTATACCAGGAAGCAAGTTTCTTATCTCTAATAATTTTTCATGCTATAGCATCCCTAGAGCAGATTAAGGGTTAAGGGACTTAGTGGCACCTTGGCAGTGTCAGGGGTTTGAATCCTCAACTTTCAGATTAGTAATCCACAGGCTTAATTTTTTTAAGCTTTCATTTCCAAATTTCTGTTGTACTTTCTACAGTACATAAAAGGTGCAACTGTTTAGATACCAAATTAAAATGTGGCCAATGCAAAAGGCCAATGCAAAAGGAAGTGAAATTTGTAGTTGATTTATCTTAAAATTATTTTAACATCCAAAATTGCCTGGACATTTATGGACACTATGGTCACATTCATGCACACCTACACTTACATATTTATGTTTTTCATTTCTGGACCATTGCACAAGACATTTTAATAAGTCACTTTAATAAGACACTTTTTATGCATATTTGCACACCCTCAGTCATTTTTTTTCCCACACTAAATTTCAAAATTTTTACAAATTTATATTTTTTCTTCTATATTTTCTATATTTGCTATATTGTGAATGTTCTTATTTGTTCAGTATATTTCTAGTTTTATCCTAGTTAAATTTATTTTCTATCATATTTCTTTTTATTCATATTTATTTCTTATCTATAAGCTTTAATTTCTTTTTAAGGTCACTGGCGGTCATATAAGCATTTCACTGCATATCGTACTGTGTATGACTGTGTATGTGATGAATAAAATTTGAATTTGAAATTTGAAAAATGCTATTGCAATGAATAGCACACTGGGACTGTATAAGTAATACAATAAAAAAGAACTTTTTAAAGTTATGATAACTTTACCCTCTGTTTTCCTTAAAAGAGTCATGCCATATTTGTTATACAAAATTAACAGCTTTTTGTAATCCCATTTTTAGCAGTTTGTATATTTTTTGCTCCAGGAAAAAATTTAATTATGCAGGTGCCTTCGCTTGACTTTGCTTAGAATCTCAATCCTGGGTGCAGCTACAAAGCATCACACTGATCTAATTTTAACAGGATAACTAGAGATTACTAAATACTACTATATACTTTGGCTGGGATAAAATAATAATAAAATAAAAATATGTATTACTGTTATCACATATTAAAATTAAATGTATGTAATCTTATCCTTAATGGGCCAGGGTAGACATAACCCACACTTGACAGTCTAATAATATCAACTGATTAAAGTTTTTTTTAACAATTATTTGAACTTTGTTTCTGAATTCTTGGGTCATTTTTCAAAACTCTAAACACAAAATGCAAAACCTTCCAAAACTCTAACAAACATCAACACTGTTACTTTTGCAGTTTTAATGTTACACTGTAGTTGATTTTAAACTTTAATATACACTGAAAAAAGTCAAAACTCTTTCACACCGTGAGTGAAAAACCTCATAGATGTGATAACCTGGTCATTCAGCGCATTTAGGTCGTCAGCTGACTTTATTTTATTGCCACATATCATTGCTGAGCCTAGACCTAAGCAACTGAAGCAACCCCAGATCATAAATCTACCTCCAAGGGCTTGTACAGTGGACACTATACATGATAGGAGCATCGCTTCATGCGCTTCCCTTCTTACCCTGACGCGCCCATCACTCTGAAATATGGTCAGGACTCATCAGACCGCTTGACCTTTTTTGTGCAGTGTATATAAGTGAACAAACAAAAATGCAGGACATTTAGTAAGATAAAGGGTTTCTGGAAAAGAAATGAAAATGGATGATTTCTTTTTTTAAAATATATTAACACAAACACGCACAAAAAAAATGAGACAAATGAGAAATGCAAGAAAAAAAATTAAGCTGCATCCTGCATGCTGTTTTGGTCTGGCCTCCACACCTCATCAACATCACAGGCTATGTTCTCTCTGGCTAAACAGCAGGGAAACAAATCTTCTGGAGTGGCGGATCCAGCCACTGAAAGCCCCTTATCAACTTCACCACATGCATTCTATATTGCCTGAAGAATAGGCATGTGTGCGAGGGGATGGCGGTCATGCACCTTCCATCGCCATGCCGGGTGAGTGCCACACAAGAGGAGTGTCGTTCTGGTGTAAACATTCGGTGTCGTACACCATATTTTCATTTTGCAGAAGATCTAAAAATATGATATGATTGGTTATGGCAAGCTGGAATATCTTTATTTTTTCAATATGAAATAATAGTACTATAGCATCAATTTATAACATAGGCCTACTGAGAGGACTGCAATAAAGAGCAGTAGCATAGTGTAGAGACCAGTTTTCATTTCTGGATGTATGGGTGATAAACATAACAGTTGGGGTGAACTCTTTTCCCAGCTGCCTTCATTTTTAGCACTCTCTCTCCCCCTACTTTCACTCATCATCCAAACCAGAAGTGCTCATCTTTGGCCTTTTCATCATGCCAAAGCTCTGATTTCTAAGTGAACAATTAAGTAACTAGTGCTTACACCTTGTGAGGAGTGGCTGTTATATGTCAACTGGTAAATAAAACAAAGGATTTTAATTTTGCATGCTGTGCCTTGAACAAAGTAGAGACCTACTGTAAGTGTAGCATTTTGCAAAAATTTAAAAAGAAATTGTGCTTGCAGTTTTGCAGACTTTTAGGATTTGGCATTGGAGTTTTGGTTTGAGGTGTAAACATTTGTGAGAAACTATAAACAAGTTTTGAAGGCTTTACATAGCTTAAGCAGCAGCCATATCTCAACACCAACTGTTCAAAGGAGATTATTGCGTCATTTGGATGCCTTCAGCATTGTTTTACAGTGTAGAAAGAAAAAAAGTCAGAAAAGATCATTGGATTAGAAAGGGTGTCCAAATCTTTGACTGGTAGTATAAGATTGGACACCACTACTCTAAAGACTCAGATAAAGATGATCATCTCTGTTTACTATTGTGAAAAGTCAGAGTGCATGCTGTTATTATCTTATTAGATGTCTTGACCTTAGTGCAATTGCTAAGTTTGGTTTATAATTACAGTGTTTTCCTTGGTACTTATTTTTAGCATCTAATTGGCTGAGTTGTGTATTCTAGGGACTTGATAAAAACAACTTAGCATATAAACTTATGATTCATGTATTGTTATTATTAGGATTGTAAGTTCTGGGCTGTTTCTTTCTATAATCATTATAAATGTATGCTTTGTGCCCACAGACCATCATGTAATATTTATTCATTTACCAGATTTTTAAAAGTAGATATTTCAAAAAATTGCACGTATCCGATTAGTGTAATTGTGGTGTAAATAAATTAATAAATTTAGCAATTTACATACCAAATTAGGTACAGTACCTAAAGTAATAGCATATTATGAAGTGTCCATATCTATTTGGGGTGAAAAGACGGAAAAGGGAAAAAAAGCACATGCTCAATTAACGCTAAACAATTTTTATGATTTTGCTGGCATCAGGATGTCATCATTCTGATTGTTCTGGTATGGTGTACCATCGTGGTCATATGGATTTAAGGATTAATGAGAACAAGGATTTCTTGTAATGTGAGAACAAGGAATATCCACCAATCTTGTTTTTTAAATGTCAAGAATGAGGAGTGCTTATATAGGAAAAACGGAGAGGTGAGGAGTGTTCAACAAAAGGCCCGTGATTATGAGGAGAGCTTGGTAAGAGGAATGAGAGAACAATGCTAGTGTCTCATGAACGCTCTGGCCCCTGGCATGAGTTCTCTCCAACGCTCGACTTAATGTCCCCTCTCATTGCATCCATAAATCTCCTCTTTGGTCTTCCTCTAGACCTCCTGCCTAATCTCAGCATCCTACCAATATACTGTATATTTACAATCTCTTCTCTGAACAGGTCCAAACCACCTCAATCTGGCCTCTCTGACTTTATCTCCAAAACATCTAACATCTAACATGGGTTGTCTCTCTGATGGACTTATATTTGATCCTATCCAAGAGAACCTCAACATCTTCATCTCTTCTATCTCTAGCTCTGCCACCTGTCTTTTCTTCAGTGCCACTGTCTCTAAGTTGTTGAGTGTGTGACCATCCAACTTAAAAATATTAAAAATTTTGTAAACCGATTTTACTTTAAATTAACTTAAGTTAATCACTTTTAATTAACTTAAATTTAGGCCCATTACATTTCAGAGAGGCTACACCTTTTAACAATCACCTGCACATTCATACAGTTGTCCAATGCGTACAATAAACATAGTGTGATTTCTGTGACTTTAGCTGTGGCAAGGTTTTAAATCTTACACAGGATGGGGCAAACAAAAGAACTGGTGGGCAGAGCCATAGTGAACAAAAAGGCAGCTTAGGTGGATGAGCTACAACAGCAGAAGACCACATCAGATTCTTTTCCTGTCAGCCAAGAACAAGAATCTGAGGCTATAATGGGCACAGACTCACCCAAACAGGACAGTTAAACAATAGATAAAGAACGGATATTTTTTTCTAATCTTTAGCTGTCCAGTTTCAGTGTATTTGTTCCCATTATAGCCTCAGATTCTTGTTCTTGGCTGACAGGAGTGGAGCCCAATCTGGTATTCTGCTCTTGCAGCTTAGGCACCTCAAGGTTTAATGTTTAGTGCATGCTGAGATGCTTTTCGCTTGGTGAGTTATTATATGCCTTCTGCCAATGTGAACTAGTCTGGACTTTCTCCTCTGAGCTTTCTTATAAGCAAGAAGTTTCCCCACACAGAATGGTCTCACACACTCAATTTTTTTTTCATACCATTCTGCGCAAACTCAAGAGCGTTTGGGTGGGCAGGTGAGTTGCAGATGATTTTATTTTGGTTGCCATTGTCATAATGTATGTCTGCAGTACACCTTTCAGTCACACAGGGAAGTTTTCTTGTTATTTATTTATTTTTACCATGGACATGGTTTCTGTTATAATTCTGCCTGCAGTTAGAGTGAAAGTAGAGGAATGAAAGTAGACAATTAAACAGTCTGGTTACTTGGCTGGCTTGGTGGTGTAGCCATTAGCAGTCATGTAGGAGGTTGTGACCTGACACATCCAGGGTTGGGGTTTTATTCCCACCGCAGGTCTGTGTATGTTCTCCCATTGCTTGGTGGGTTTTTTCTAGGTACACTGGTTTCCTCCCATAGTCCAAAAACATGTAGATTAGGTTTTAATTGGCGTTTCCAAATTCTCGGTAGTTTGTGAATGTGCACCCTGCGATGGACCAGCACCCCTTCCCTGAGTCCCCTTGAATAGGCTACAGGCTCCCCCGCAACCTTGACCAGGATAATTGCTATAGAGAATGAGAGAAAAGGAGAGAGAATGAGAAATAGTCAGTGAACTCCTCCAGTGTATTTATCTGGTATCGTCTAGTTTTATTGTTGACTTTTAACACTTTTTATTTATTTTTATTTATGTATAAAAAGTTGTGATTTATCATATGTAGCCTCAAAAATGTCCGATTTACCATTCAAATTAATGAAGTGGTGTGTAAATGTCAATAAAAATGATCAGTAACAGTCATTTATGCATATATAAACTTTTCTCATGATTTACAATATAAATAATGCCTATTCTGAATTGAGTCACAATGGTTTGTTATTTTTAAAAAGTTGGGCCCTAGGAGAAAGTTTAAGAAACATGTTGTGTGTAATATTTCCAGGAGAGCATTCATGCAAAGGTTGAAATTACAAACATCACAAACTGACTTCTGTCTACATGATTTTTTGCATTGCACTTTTGCCATGTGCTTGCCTAATTGGATAGTTGTGCTACAGTGCAGGTGTTCCTATTATGTTTAAGTTATGAATTTGTGCACATGCATCCACAACTCTCTCACTAACATAGCTTTGTGTGCTCATTCTGCTGTGCTCACCGTGTTGTCATTAGCACACGGTCTCCGTTGTGTCCAGCACGGAAAGGTTAAATAATAAAAGGTTGACAATAATGGCAAAAGAGCAACGTCATTTGTGCCAGCATGAATCATCTTGAACTCCATATCCTCTTCTTTCCTAGAAAATGCTTAAATTCTGCACTTGACATTTCAGAATATGTACAGAATGAATATACTGTAAAACATGTAAGATTTTGCATTCGTCTTGACTGAGTTAGCATCTCTCATTTCACCCTTGCCCAAAGTTAATTAGAAATAAAATGACAGAGATGTATACAGTTTTGTAGACTTCAGTTCACTTAAATAAACAAATGGTTGATAATATTGGGGGTAATCAAATTACTGTAAGTGTGATCAATTAAATATATGAACATTTTACTGTTCTGGGCAGGCTATGAAAACTCCAATTTTAGGTTTAACGGGTTAAATGAATTGTTAGTCAATGAACTGTATATAAGTGTATAATGTAAAACATATTTGACAAATATGTCATTGTAATGTTAATGCTATTTAAATTAACTGCAGTAGACTGAATCTCATTTCAAACTTAGAATGTATTAACCTGTCTCGTGTCCCGAGTTTCCCTAGGATAGGCTCCAGGCTTCCCGCGGGACCCTGTACAGGAAAAGCGTTATAGAGTGAGAGAGAGATAGAATTGACCATACAAGGTAATTTTTTCAAAGAAGTACTTTATACTGTAAAGCTGACCAGACTTGATTCTCAAAAAAGATAATTTAAAATCTTCCTATTTGAAATGGAACAAAAAAAAAAAAAAAAAAAAGGAAAGCATTTACATTTGGCAGACACTCTTATCCAGAGCTACTTAAAATTTTTAAATCTCATTTGAACCTCAGTATTTCTGATCAGTAGTCCAATGCCTAAACCACTAAGCTACCCCTGAAAACATGGCACAATAAAAAAGATTGTCTGAAAATGAAAATTTGTTATATTTTATTTTTAATTTTATATACAAACTCAGCAGACATAACATTAAATTTATTACTTATAACAAAGTTTCGGGTTCCCCTTGTTCCACCAGGGTGGCTCTGGCCCCTTGGCGTGTGGCTCTGCAGGGCCTCTGGGACTTTGCTGTGGTGTCTGGCAGCAGGACATTAGTTGGCAGAACCTTTAGGTACTTTGGTGTGAAACCATCCCCAGACACCAGACGCATCCCAAAGAGACACACAGGGCATCCATGCGAAGAGATCTCCAACCAGAAGCGGGTCACAGGGTGGGTCAGACAGGTCCGGAGGGCAGAGGGAGTCTGGATCACTGGCAGCTCAGGAACGACATGTGTAGCCCGACAGAGAGAGGGAAGAGAGAGAGGGGGAGATAGGGAGGAGAGAGAGGGGGAGAGGGAACAGAAGAGGGGAGAGAGTAGAAGAGGAGAGATAACAGTTAGGTATAGTCGCAGTCACATAATGTATAATGTGAATGTATATTTAGTGTAGAGTGC
>JAOVVA010125809.1:0-11034 GCA_028565275.1 Leiocassis micropogon | reverse complement strand
ATGGGTTCCCTGTTGAGTCTGGTTCCTCTCAAGGTTTCTTCCTATTACCATCTAAGGGAGTTTTTCCTTGCCACTGTCACCCACGGCTTGCTCACCAGGGACGATCTGCTCATCTTGATTACTGCACACTTACATTCCATACAGACTTAAATAATTATTTTGACTGTGTAAAGAAGCTTTGCGACAATGACAATTGTTAAAAGTGCTATACAAATAAAATTGAATTGAATTGAATTGAATTATACTTTAGGCTACTATCTACTGTACTGACTTTTAGTGTAACCTGGAATGTATAAATTTCTTCGTTTGTCTGATGTCATAAAATGGGCAGTACCTAAATCCATCTCCTAAGATACCCTGCAACTTAAAAATGTAGCCTTCTAGGAATATGACAACAAACCATACTTCACCTGTAGCACAATGGAAGCAGTGCTAGATTGACAACAAGAGCTATCAGTGCAAAGTCAAATAGTCAGGGTGTAAGAACAGTAGACTGCAATGCTAAGCATCAAGATCACACAGCAATTCACCACCCAGAATATTAGAATATCAGAATATTAAAAAATATGCTGAGGTGTTAAGCCAATGCCAGTAGCCAGTAAAATATGTTGAGGTGTTAAGCCAAAGCCAGTAGTCTGCCTCACCATCATCCCTATTATTGTGCCAGTGAGAGGCTATGCCCACCATTTTTCTGCTACAAAAAAAACCCAAGCAATGCAGCAATATATCAACATGGCCCTCTCACAGTCATGTGTGCATATAGGCAGACTATGTAAAGTTTACATGTTTTATTTTGTTACTGCACTTTAATTTGTGAAGGTGTTTGTTATGATTCTGAAATGCTATTTGTATCTGTTGGATATTTCTCTGCTCTTGTGTGTTGGAACTGTGTCTGTTCTAGGTGGGTGTGGCCTGTTAATCAGCTAGAGCTGGTGATTGGTTCTACTCTGCATCCTATCCTGATATAAGGACCACCCCAATCACTCAGCCTTTGCCCTTTTTGAGCCTTGTTAAATCTGATCTGAAGTGTGCTAGTATTTTTTAAATTATGATTGACTGTTGTATGTTTCGTCATTTGTTTTTGAGTGTTGTGCCAGAGAGAAGGAGAGTTTGTGTGTCATAGTCTTTGTTGTCTTTGTTAAACCCTGTACGGACTAACTCACCTGTTTATCTGAACCCTTGCCTGTTTGACTATGATATGGATTCCGATTCGGCTGCACGTAAGCTCTCTCAGGTCTCTAACCCGACTAACCCCTAGAGGGTTACATACCATACATACGATATACAATTCTAATACATGGAGCACTGTGCACACATTCCCACACACATTTGCTGTTAAGGGATAGTTAGAGTCACCTAACTACCAATCTTATGGCATATTTCTAGTTAGTGGGAAGAAACTCAAGGAACCCTGGGGGAAACCTACATGACATGGGGACAACATATGAATTTCCATGTAGACACTAACCTAAGGTCAGTATTGGACAGAAGATCCTGCCACCCACAGGATAAAGACCCCAAGAGCTGATCATCATAAAAATAACTGAACACAAAATCATAGTTTAAAGATGGCAAGACCAGTGTCAAACCCAATTAGGAACCATATTAAATATCTGTTGTATGAATTGAAATTTAGAATGCAAACCTATTTTTTATTTTTTATTTATTATTGAAAATATTTTTCAAAACTTAAAAAAAATCCTAAGAACATCTGCAAGATGATTTTAATATGAGGTCCTGAAGTCCTGCAGATATCTGTAGTGTTAACATTTTTAGGGCTTTAATGGGCCCTGAAGACATTGCCAGTCGGTCTCTAGTACTTAAAACATCCTGCAGTCCACCTGTGCCCACTGGGTTTATTTTGTTCAGGGTTCAAGTTTCTCCAGAGCCTGTCCTGGTAACATTTATCACAAAGTCAGAAAAATCTTTCAAGATGGATTGGCAGTCCAGTGCAGGGTACAATGCACACACACTCACACATTCATTTACACTTAAGGGGCAATTCAACATAGTCTGTCTGCATATTTTCACAGGCAAACTCCATGTACACAAGACTGGAGGTGAAATCTAAGCCTGGATGTGCAAGGCAACAGTGCTTACCACTAAGCCACCCTACCACCTGGTTTGTTTAAATTCCATTTTCACTAAGCACCTGACTATTTCAGGAGGGGCCAGATTGGTGAGAAAATCACTGCCAGATGTGATGATGGACATTACAAAATGTGTGAAGGAAGGAGGTGGCAGACTTGTAGGGGTCTAGGGACTTTGGCTTTGGCAGAATTAAGGCAGAAATTTTCAAGTTCATATGTGACCATCAATACTTATCAGTGATTAAATGCAAGAATACAAGAATTGTGCGTATGTTATGAGCTGGACTCAGACATTTGTTCGCACATAGGGCAATGGAGCTGAGCCCATGAATAAACTCCCTATAAATATTGCAAAGCCCAGGAATCTCTTAATGTCTGTAAATGTGGAGGAAGATTTAGAAGTTAAGTTAGTTTAGTCCCAGAATGATGGGAAAACTGGGTGAGAATGTATACTGATCAGTCATAACATTAACACCTCTAACACCTAAAATGAATAACTTTGATTATCAATTATATACCAGTAAACTGAACACTGCATCATGGGTACCTAAAGCCCATCTATGACCACAGGTACCAAAGGCTAGTCCATCTGGCCTGTAAAAAAATGTTAATGCTGGCCATGAGACAATCATAGCACCCAGCGTACCACAGCCTACCATGCACAGGGCTTAATAGTCAAAGAGTTC
Source organism: Leiocassis micropogon (assembly GCA_028565275.1). Taxonomy (NCBI): domain Eukaryota; kingdom Metazoa; phylum Chordata; class Actinopteri; order Siluriformes; family Bagridae; genus Leiocassis; species Leiocassis micropogon. Next base: position 8,258 of record JAOVVA010125809.1, on the reverse strand, counting down.
AAGGTTTTCCTTAACCGGCTTCTAAATTCTCCATATCCCAATGTGACAGATACAATGTGACCTATACCAGATCAATGTGACTATCTAATCATTTTGATACATACACATTTACATTTCATATAAACTTCCATAATTTCTTTTGATTATGTAAAGCTGCTTTGCAACAATCATAATTGTTAAAAATGGACTTTGAATTAGATTGATCAAGCACCCATGGGATGCACCAGACAAACAAGTCAAATTCATGGAGGCTCCACCTCACAACCCACAGCATCCAAAAGACCCATCACTAGCATCCAGATGTCAGATACCATAGTGCACCACTGAGGTCTTGTGAAGCCAAGCACCAAAGGGCCAGAGCCTCCCTTGTGGCACAAGGGGGACCCAAAACCTAGGTGGTTTTAATTTTAATAGCTTTATAGCTGATCAGTGTAAACTGAAATCAGTATACGACAATAGAGTACAGGTACAGCCGATGGGTTTAATGCATGATAATGACCTATCTAATAGGTCAGGCAATTAGTGCATGAACTGGCCTGGGTGACTTGACTGGTTGACTGGTTGACTCTTTGACCAGGTTCTGGTCAGTGAAATTCTTTGCAACTCCAGTGTCAACAAGGGCTGGAAAGACAGACTGGATTTGAGTCAGTTAGGACAAAATGCTTAATGCTAGGGTTAATTAACTATCAGGTTTAGTTGTATTGCCACTTGTTTAGTTTTATTGGAAGTTTGCAACCACACTAGCCCTTTGCAGATAAGAGTGATGATGCCAGTTTGATGGAACAAACTGTTGTTGGTCCTCCACCTACTTTCCCTGTTAATCCAGGCCACAATCCAGAGAATGCATAGGACTTTATGCTATTTTATGATAAGCTTCCTCATATCAGAAAAGCAGCCAGTTGTTGTTCTCTGAATATTCTCCCGTGAGCAAACACAGCTTGACCCCTGAAATGGTAAAATCTACTGTCAGAAGTAGTGCAAAGAATTGAGTTCAAATATATGTTTATTAAACGATAAACCAGACAATCTAGAGAGCAAATTCAGAGTGGAAAGGAGAACTTGGGAAATAGGGTTCATGTTTTCAAGTGATGTGATGATTGCAAAATTTTTAATACAATGTAAAAATAACATGTGTATTTATGGTCATACATGCAACAGGTTTTACTTATTTATATATCATGCCAGTGCCTGCCAGGCCTCTGTGACTCTCTGCAGTGTAGATCCGTCACATACAAGCTATAGGAAAGGTTTTTGAAATGCGCTACCACCAGGCATGCATAACCATGACAAACATGACAGCTCAACTACTGTAATTAAGGCAAAGCAAACTAAAGTATAAACGATCACAAACAATTAGAAATTCCCTTTTTTTTGTCAGTCACTGTCCATGTAACAATACAGCCATTTATTTGATCTGAGTTCTCATTACATATCACAAATGGCCTTCAGAGGAGAAGAAGATGAGTTCTGCTCTTTGCTGTATATAAGACCCATTTCAAAGGCTTTGAAATATGCATTCACTGTCAGGAAATCAGCCTTTCTTGTAAATTAACTGTATTTTGTTTTGCATAATCATAGCTGTTTGGCCTAATTTATTGCAAGCCTTTCAGCTAGCATATTTAAAAAGCACATACATTAATAAATGTATGAATAATCACTTTGTGAGCCATTCTATTTTATCCAGTTAAAGTCCACTACCAGGAATTCATTCTAATACAGTCTTGCCATAACAGTTCTAATAATATAAAGTATATAAAGGATTTGCAGTGATGACACAGAGCCATATTAATTGAGTGAAACTTCACCAGACTCAAAAAGACTTTGATATCTTGTTACATAACTAACTGACAGACAAAAGATAAAAATAAACACACGCTAAGAGGGCAAGTCAGATGTGGTTTAATTCTTTCTTAAAGGAAAGTTCCAGTGTTCTTTCAAGCCAGTCTCTATCTACTGCATTTGTAGTATTTGTGAGATTACCATGGACATGATGTCCAGGGTTATGAAAGGTACAACTAAACATACTACTTATAATGTTACATGATAAGTTCACAATAGTAAAACTTTTTGGATTAAATTACATTTTTAAGATTGCACTAAAGGGATTTATCTATTTGTATTAGTGAATATGCACTACCAACTAAGCATCCTGTTTACAGTATATAATATAGGACTTTGATAAATGAAAATATAAATACTGTTAGTGGAGTCACACTTTTGAGGCTGTTGTATTGAAAATCTATTTTTTTTGTTTGATCTATACAAACTTTCTCTAATTTACCAAAAAATTACTTTCAGTGCATGCAAGGTGGATGGATAATGGGGCCATTTAAAGGGGCAGATCTTATTGAGAAATTTTCAGTCCCTTCCCCCATCTGCTCCTCTACACCCTTTCGATTGGCCCCACATTGGTAATGCCTGGCTGACTATAGGACCCCTTAAAGGGGCCAAAGGTCAGGCAAAACAGTCTGGTGTCATGGCAACCCGGCTGCCACCAACCAGACTAACTGAAAGGGGGATCCCAGGATAGATCAATCAAACAAGGCTTGAAACTACTTGCAGGCTTTCAAATTGGACAGGACAACAATACATACAGGTCCTGTTCAAATAAACCAGTGAGCAGCAAACCATATATGCATTAGGGCTATATTGGAATTCTGTCTTCAGTTTGTATTTCTTTACTTGTAGTACACATATTTTAAATATTATAGATTTTATTTATGTATGAGACCATTAGCTACAACTCAAAGTCTCTTTGGCCACAAAATAATTTTGACATTTTATATTCCATGTTGATAGAATATATATATGTGAATGGGTAATAGAATCAAGTACACAAAACCTTTCAGACAATTACAAGACTCCTGAAATTGTATCCAAAGATTACCAAGATACAAGAAGTCTTATTTGATTGAATAGCTGAGTTATTAGTAAATGTAATACTGTGTGAGTAATAGTTTATATAGAGCAATACAGTGTGTGTGTGTGTGTGTGTGTGTGTGTGTGTGTGTGTGTGTGTGTGTGTGTGTGTGTGAGAGAGAGAGAGAGAGAGAGAGAGAGAGAGAGATTCTTTTTATGTGCAGTTAGTGTGGGAAGGGTGGTTTAGTGGATAACTGGAAGATAAATGCATTTAGATCAGTACCGTTCTCAAGAGATATGTGTGAGTGTGTGACTCAATGAGTGAGTGAGTGAAAGAGATACAGAGACGGAGAGAACATTTTCACCTTAAAAACATACATTTTACACAATACAGTCTGAACACTGTAGATATTGAGAGAAGGGAGCGGAAAAAACATGCTCTCTACACCTTGTCATTTAACCTTTGACCTTCTGGTTTTGACCTTGTTCTGAGAGAGCAGACAGGCTTCAATTTAGAACATCACCACAGACTTTGCTGAATGAACATGACATTATCAACATCTCTCTGGCTCACCATCTACTATATGCAAGTCTCAATTTCCAGCATACTGTTACAAAACACAGATATAACATACACATGCATGTGCACACACATTTGCTATTCCACTTCTTTAATGTTCACAATGTTAAAGTGTGTACTAATTATATATATATATATAATTATTATTATTATTATTATTATTGTGGTTATGATATTTTAAGGTTTTAACAATTATTATTGATCATATTTTTAGTATATATAATTAAATCCAGACTGGTTGCTTGGAAACACCATTATCTTTTATACTGTATGTGCTTGTAAAAACACTGCACATTTCATTTCAAATAGTAAATTCTCTTCGCATTATATGTTATTTTTAAAATTTCTTAATCATTATTGATGGATGGTTTAATTCTCTTGTCTCCATTTTCATGGTACATTTGTTTTTTTCCATATTGTAGATATTCACTATTTACATAACTCCAATAATAGTGAATAGACATAGGGAATGTAACATATGTTTGCATATAGTGGGGGAAAAGTAGGTGAATAGATATCATAGCACAGAGACAACACTGGTTAAAGTGGTAAATGACCTACTGCTGGTCTCTGTCTCGGGTTGTGTCTCCTCACTTGTGTTGCTTGCCCAATGTTTGACACTAATGATAAATAGAATATATAGAATAAATAGAAAATTGTTTTATGAGATAAGAGAATGACCTCTTTCTTGTCTAAAGCCTTTTTTATTAGTTTGTTGCTATAAATGGTAGCAAGTAAAGTCTGGTGTCCCTCAAAATTTACGCAGAATTGCTGTTTTCTCTACATATGTTTCCTCTGGGTAATTTCATTCAAAACAGGGTAATAGTTTCAACTGTTATGCTGATGACACACAGATATGTTTTAGCAAAGCCAGAAGAGAAACACCAGTTCAGTAAAGTAGAGGAACGTGTAAAGGACATTAGACACTGGATACTTGAATTGAATTACTTCTCCTCAATTCTGACAAGAAAGAACCAGATGCAGCTATAAGTAAACTTTCTGATTACACAGTAACTCTGGATGGCCTTTCTTTTTTATCATGTAAAAGACTTAAGTGTGATAATTGATTAAAGCATTAAATTTGAAGCTTGTGTAAATAATATTACTAGTATTACTACTATTTATATTGCTAAAATAAGACTACAATGTCACTACATGATAGAGAAGAATTAGTTCATGCTTTTGTTACCTCTAGGTTTTATTACTGTAATGCCTTACAATCTATACGTTCCAGTAGGTACATAAATAAGCTTCATTTAGAGAATTCAGGAATGCAGCACCCACAGTCTTTACTAAAACAGGGTGATATGAGCTCCCCTACCTCATCTACACTGCATTTGTGATTCACCATGCCTATGTCAACAAAAGGTGCAGGCTATTTGTTAGTACCTCATATAATGGACTATAACTGCGGACAGAGCTCTCTCTCTCTCTCTCTCTCTCTCTCTCTCTTTCTATCTCCATCAGTGAACAATTAACCTCAACAAAGTGGACTTCATGTTAACTAAAATGCATTTTCTGTTAAAATTGCACATTTAACCATATACTACACAGTTATAGATTGGATTTTGCAATGGGTGTGCTTAAAGCTATAAATAAATAAAACTGAATAAAATTGAATTGAAGGGGTGCAAAATAGAGTGTTGCTTATGTCATCCTCTCCAACATAAATAGAAAAATGTCAATCAAAAGCTAAATATATGCAGATTATGCTACAATTGTGGCTACAAAAGGCTAGTTTAGTAAAAAAAAAAAAATGTGTGTAGAGCACTTTTAACAATAGACATTGTTACAATGCAGAAAGTCCAACCAAACAGATTCTTTTTGCCCTGAAGCTTTTATAAAACACATTAGGATGTGTACATGCTTTGTAAATGGGATGCACCTCAAAATGCACACCTATCAATCTTTTTATGTAGGTGCAAGGAAAGCATAAACTGGACAAAAATTATAAAAACGAAAAAGAAGAAAAAACATATTATTGGTCTTTTAAATAACTAACTTATTTAATATTTAGCAGTTTCACAAAATTAAATTAAAGGCCTTTTAGTCAAATGAGCACTTTAAAGATTATTATTCAGCACGTTTTTATTAATTTTGTTGTATTGTTATGCTTTTTAAAAAAGGGATCTCAAAATTCTTAATGATGCCTTAAATAAATACCTATACATATTAAATGTAAATAAAACTAAAAATGTTTTATTTTACATTTTAAAAAGTTTAAAATCCAAAGATACCCTAGCCATCTGTGGCCTGGGACTACAAGGGAGGGCATTCGCATACTTTAGGGCTACTTTAGCTTAATAGGGCTAGCATACTTTCCCTTCCCTATCAGTGACAGAGCTCACACAGGCAGAAGTTGGTGGATAGCACTTTTTTCCAGGGTGTGCGGACACCCCCTGATGTCATGTGAGCAATTGTTACAAAAGGTTTCTCTTTCTTTTTCTCTTTCCTCTGTCATGGGATTGGGAGAGCTCTGAGGGGAGATCTTGAATTTGCCATGATTAACTTAAAAAAATCCCATGGTAGTATAAATTTTATACTTTATAGAGGAGATCTTCAACTGGAGTCCTGGAGGGCCAGTGTCCAGCACAGTTTGTATTTCACCAACACTTAAACCCACCCACGGAACCTAACAATTAACAGGTTAGTTGAATCCTTTGAGTTTTGAGCAGAGGAATCACCAAGGTGTGCTGAATACTGGTCTTACAGGACTAGAGTGGTAGAGCCCTGCTTTATAGAGGTTTTTGTGTCCACTTGTTTACAAGACAGGTGGATCACTCTGTCTATAACATTCACTGACCTTCTGCAAGTTTTTGCATTATTAACTTTGTGTACATAATATATGTACATAATCACAGACATTGAATAATATTGTAGAGTTTGGATTTTTTTTTTTGGCATTCAAAATAAATTGCATGCATCTGTATCCTCTCTTATTTCCTCGTTTTTTTTTTTACACTAAAACTAAACATAAAGTTGGTAGAACTATAATGGCCATGATGGGGCTATCAGCAAACCTGTAGGTTTAGTCTGTTGAATATTCCACAGGGTTTTTGGAAGCGTGAATCCCAGCATTTGGAATGTGAATCCTTCAGAGGTATGGTTACAAATCTGTAGTGTTTCTTCACCAATCAAATCAACCTCGTTTGTGTAGTGCGTTGAACAGCAATTACTTTAAGAATGCATTCAAGAAAAAAAATTGGTAAATCGAAGCGCAGTTTTAAAAAAATCAGTCAGACTTTCCATGTACGTACTATTGCCTGATCTTCACTCTTTCCAGTTGGCTTTGGTCTTGCAAATCTGTGGGAATAGATCCCTGTGTATGGAAGTGTCGAGTGGTGAGCTTTAAATGTTCTACAGTATGTGCTCAGTAGTCAGTGGTCTTTCTGTTGAAAAGCACCAAAAGTCTAATGGTAGCCTGATGAACCATCACACCTATAGCCAGATTCATTCAGGAACTACATCTGGTTACTCAGGCAGTTTCAGGAAACCATGTTCTTGTTAATGCACTTTTTGACACAAAATAGCTTCTGTGTTCTCTGCTGCACTAGTGCCACCAAAGTTGTCCCTACTGCATCCCATCTTTGAACCCAAACTCCGTTTGAGTGTTATGCTGGCAAAAATGACTACCTAAGGGGAATCTGTTGCCTCATGTATTTTGTTCTTTTTACACAGTCTGTCTTCACGATGCTTCCTGGGCCTGTGCATCTAGTCAATGTGGCAACAGAATATGTTTTAGCTTGAATCCATCAAGATTTTGTTCCACTTCTGGTTGAGGTTCTTATCAAATGGGGACCACTATCTGCTCCTGAGGTCAGTTTTACTTAATAACTTGAAGATTTTACTTGATAACAACATTGGTTCTGTGATGGTTTCTGACTGTAATTGCTTGAAATGTTTGGCACTAGCAGATTTTTACCCAAGTCTCCATCAGTAAACACTTTTGAGTCTGTTTTCTCTCAAGATTTTCCTTGCCACCATTGCCTCTTACTTCCTCATAGGGATGAAGTGAAAAAGTTATAAATGTTTTTTTTTTAATATTAAAATCTAGAGAGCTGCTTTGTGACAATGCCCACTGTTAAAATTGATACAAACAATTATATTTAATTTAACTGAATTTTATCAACCTCTACAAACTTTTTGATGATACAAACCAGCATATTAGTTCTCCCATATGTGAGCTGTGGAACTTAATAGCCTGTCTCTCTGCTGGAAGCAATGGGAAATTCCAAGCCTTGGGTTTCTGCCTCTGACATATCTCAGCTTCAACATGCTCCTGTCTGAATTTTTTGGTTGTTTGTTTGTTTGTTTTTCAGAAAAAACTCTTACCTAAATTTCTACAGAGATCAAATATAACAATTTGTCAGTGTCAGACATACCTTCAGGCACAGACATACCGGACTGGTCATCAATCCCCAGGTACATAACCTGAGATGTAAACATCTGCTCTCCAGTTTCCAGAGAGTGCACATGGCATTTTTTAAAACCTGTCTCAAATAATGCCATGTGTGTTATCTTCACATTCTTCTTTCTGTCTCTCCGCGCTGAGGAATGCAGTATTTGCAATATAGCACATTGGCAAAAGGGAGGAAACACCAATCAATTATTTGAATTATTTTCTCTGGTAAATTAGGATTGTGGAGGACTATGTAATGATGATAAGATGAGTAATTAATAAATGCTGTTTTCTAATCGATACTTATTAAATATACTATACAAAAGATATATATATATATTTTAAAACCTGTCTCAAATAATGCCATGTGTGTTATCTTCACATTCTTCTTTCTATATATAGAAATATATATATTTTATT
>JAOVVA010125747.1:0-11037 GCA_028565275.1 Leiocassis micropogon | reverse complement strand
ATTCTGGCCTTTCCTGGTTTTGTTCCCTCAGACACTTACTTATCACTTTTGCCTAATGACAAGGAGCTCCATCATGCGGCAGACTGATAAATTTAATATTCGTGTCATTCTCAAAACCTTTGGCCCCTGGCTGTAGAGGGAAACAGTTATTTAAAACTTTCGAGAAGAGTCTCCAGTGTCAGTGCTTCCCAACAGTAAAACTGTAACTTTAAGGTTTCTGACATCTTCAGGACAGATGAGTTTACACTTTTACAGTTTCTCAGTAACTTAACGACTTGAGTAACTTGTGATAACTTGTATTTTTAGGTTGTTTATTGAACATTAAATGTTAAATCTGACACTCCTTCATTCATAAAACAATATCATTGTAAGTGACTGCCCCTAGAGGGCACTGTGGTTGTGTTTATTTTTTGTTTATAGTTTTGTTAGAAGACTCAGTTTCCCAGAAGGCACCTCGGTCAGGGGATGACAAAGTTCACCTGAGTTGAGGTGGCTCATTAGAGATCTTATAAAAAGCTGGTAGTCCTGGGAAACTGGGTCAAGCATTAGTAATGTCTAGTGGGCATTTGTTTTGTTTGAATTCAGTTTTGTGTTAAACTGGCTCTGAGAACTTGTTTTCTGTGTTGAATGTAGCTAAGTGTATCTTTGATTTTACCTTGGTTTATATGAGTATGGGGTATGTGATTATTGTCCCTGTGTTTGTAGTTACTCCTGTGTGTTTCTTCCTCATGTCTCTAGTGTCTCTCCCTAGTCTCTAGTGTCTCTCCCTAGTCTCTCGTGTCTCTCCCCACTTTCTAGTGTCCTTCCCTGGTCTCTGGTGTCTCTCCCGGTCTTTAAGCAAAGCTCTAAGCCTAAGTATGATCTACGAGCATATGTGGGTGTTGCTCATAGAGGTGAGTGTGTGTATCATTGCTCATAGGAGCGTGGGTGGATGAGATTCGCTCATAGGAGCGTGGGTGGATGAGATTCGCTCATAGGAGCGTGGGTCGCTTGTAGTAGCATGGGATGTTTGCCTTCATCCTAAAGAGCTTTGGTTATATGTTTAAGGTATGTCTTTAAAGCCTGTGTTACAACACAGAGTAATTGTTATATGTCTCAGGTATTGGAGCCTTTATGTTAGAGACACTGTATCTCAACACAGAGCTTGGGTTATGTGGTACAAGCTTCCAGAGTCATGGTATGTGTTTTGTTTCCTGAACCCCCGAGTGTGCGTTTTGTTTCCTGAACCCTCGAGTGTGCGTTTTGTTTCGTTTAGTTTGAGTATGATTCGTTTGTGTTGAATAAAAGACTCTTTATTTTGAAAACACTTTGCATCTATGCCTGTCCTTTTTGGGCCCACGGCGATAACAGCCCGTACCGCTTCGAACGTGACAATCATTGTTAACAGAATGCTTGTGGTGTAAGATGAATAAAACACAAGGACATGTCTGCTTCATCACTTTAGCTTATTTTACTAACAAAAACAACACACACATATACACAGTTACATAAATAACCAAATTAACTCACGTTTTATGCTTTTAAGAAAACCAGGCAGCAGAGTACTATGGAGCTCCAGAATCTGGTAACTTTACTTAATTTACAATAAATTCATTAAAATTCAGTTTAATTAGCAGTAAATCAACAACACACACACACACACAGTTACATATAGTCAAATTAATTCACTTTTTATGTTTTTAAGAAAACCAAACTGCAGCAGAAGATGGAGGAGCTCCAGAAGAAGGTAAATGTACTTAATTTACAATAAGTTCATTAAATTCAGTTTAATTTAGCACTAAAACAACACACACACACAGTTACATAAATAGTCAAATTAATTCACCTTTTATGTTTTTAAGATAACCGAGATGCAGCAGAAGATGGAGGAGCTCCAGAATCTGGTAACTTTACTTAATTTACAATAAGTTCAATTTAGCAGTAAAAAACACCACACACATACACAGTGTTACATAGTCAAATTAATTCAACTTTTATGTTTTTAAGAACACAGAGATGCAGCAGTATGATGAGGAGCTCCCGAATTTGGTAACTTTACTTCATTTACAATAAGTTCATTAAAATTCAGTTTAATTTAGCAGTAAAAAAACACCACACACACACAGTGTTACATAAATAGTCAAATTAATTCACCTTTTATGTTTTTAAGGAGACCGAGCAGCATCAGGGGCATGAGGCGCTCCAGGAGGAGGTAACTTTACTTAATTTACAATAAGTTCATTAAAATTCAGTTTAATTTAGCATTAAATCAACAACACACACACACAGTGTTGCATAAATAGTCAAATTAATTCACCTTTTATGTTTTTAAGATAACCGAGCTGCAGCAGAAGATGGAGGAGCTCAAGAATCTGGTAACTTTACTTAATTTTAAATTAAAATTCAGTTAATCAAAATTCAGTTTAATTCAGCAGTAAAAAAAAAAAAACACCACACACAGACACGCACACATACACACACAGTGTTACATAAATAGTCAAATTAATTCACCTTTTATGTTTTTAAGGAGACCGAGCAGCATCAGGGGCATGAGGCGCTCCAGGAGGAGGTAACTTTACTTAATTTCCAATAAGTTCATTAAAATTCAGTTTAATTTAGCATTAAATCAACAACACACACACAGTGTTGCATAAATAGTCAAATTAATTCACCTTTTATGTTTTTAAGATACCCGAGCTGCAGCAGAAGATGGAGGAGCTCCAGAATCTGGTAACTTTACTTAATTTTAAATTAAAATTCAGTTCATCAAAATTCAGTTTAATTCAGCAGTAAAAAAAAAAACACCACACACACAGACACACACACACACAGTGTTACATAAATAGTCAAATTAATTCACTTTTTATGTTTTTAAGATACCCAAGCTGCAGCAGGCTGATGAGGGGGTCCAGAATCTGGTAACTTTACTTAATTTCCAATAAGTTCATTAAAATTCAGTTTAATTTAGCAGTAAAAAAAACAACACCCCCCACATACACTGTGTTACATAAATAGTCAGATTAATTCACCTTTTATGTTTTTAAGATAACCGAGATGCAGCAGATGATGGTGTGGCTCCAGAAGGAGGTAATTTAACTTAATTTACAATAAGTTTATTAAAATTCAGTTTAATTTAGCAGTAAAAAACAACTACACCCACACAGTGTTACATAAATAGTCAAATTAATTCACCTTTTATGTTTTTAAGATAACCGAGATGCAGCAGAAGATGGAGGAGCTCCAGAATCTGGTAACTTTACTTAATTTACAATAAGTTCATTAAAATTCATTTTAATTTAGCAGTAAAAAAACACCATACACACACACACACACAGTGTTACATAAATAGTCAAATTAATTCACCTTTTATGTTTTTAAGGACCAGACCATCAAACTGCAGCCAGAGTATGGGGAGCTCCTGAATCTGGTAACTTTAATTCATTTTACAATAAATTCATTAAAATTCAGTTTAATTTAGCTGTAAATCAACACACACACACACACACAGTGGTACATAATTAGTCAAATTAATTCACCTTTTATGTTTTTAAGATAACCGAGATGCAGCAGGAGATGGAGGAGCTCCAGAAGGGGGTAACTTTACCTAATTTACAATAAGTTTATTAAAAATCAGTTTAATTTAGCAGTAAAACAACAAACACACACACACACACACCGAGTGTTACATAAATAGTCAAATTAATTCACCTTTTATGTTTTTAAGATAACCAAGCTTCAGCAGCAGTATAAGGACATTCACAAGAAGGTAACTTTACTTAATTTACAATAAGTTGATTAAAATTCAGTTTATTTTTAGCAGTAAAAAAACAACACACACATACACACACAGTGTTACATAAATAGTCAAATTAAATCACCTTTTATGTTTTTAAGACAATCAGGCTGCAGCAGAAAAATGAGGAGCTCCAGAAGGAGGTAACTTTTACTTAATTTACAATTAGTTCATTAAAATTCAGTTTAATTAAGCAATAAAACAACAACATTAACAACAACAACACACACACACACAGTGTTACATAAATAGTGAAATTAATTCACCTTTTATGTTTTTAAGACAATCAGGCTGCAGCAGAAGATAGATGAGCTCCTGGATTAGGTAACTTTACTTAATTTACAATAAGTTCATTAAAATTGATTTTAATTTAGCAGTAAAAAAAAACACCATACACACACACACACAGTGTTACATAAATAGTCAAATTAATTCACCTTTTATGTTTTTAAGGACCAGACCATCAAACTGCAGCCAGAGTATGGGGAGCTCCTGAATCTGGTAACTTTAATTCATTTTACAATAAATTCATTAAAATTCAGTTTAATTTAGCTGTAAATCAACACACACACACACACACAGTGGTACATAATTAGTCAAATTAATTCACCTTTTATGTTTTTAAGATAACCGAGATGCAGCAGGAGATGGAGGAGCTCCAGAAGGGGGTAACTTTACCTAATTTACAATAAGTTTATTAAAAATCAGTTTAATTTAGCAGTAAAACAACAAACACACACACACACACACCGAGTGTTACATAAATAGTCAAATTAATTCACCTTTTATGTTTTTAAGATAACCAAGCTTCAGCAGCAGTATAAGGACATTCACAAGAAGGTAACTTTACTTAATTTACAATAAGTTGATTAAAATTCAGTTTATTTTTAGCAGTAAAAAAACAACACACACATACACACACAGTGTTACATAAATAGTCAAATTAAATCACCTTTTATGTTTTTAAGACAATCAGGCTGCAGCAGAAAAATGAGGAGCTCCAGAAGGAGGTAACTTTTACTTAATTTACAATTAGTTCATTAAAATTCAGTTTAATTAAGCAATAAAACAACAACATTAACAACAACAACACACACACACACAGTGTTACATAAATAGTGAAATTAATTCACCTTTTATGTTTTTAAGACAATCAGGCTGCAGCAGAAGATAGATGAGCTCCTGGATTAGGTAACTTTACTTAATTTACAATAAGTTCATTAAAATTCTTCTTAATTTAGCAGTAAAACCTTTATTAACAGTAAACTTTTTATTATATGGACAGGAATTTACAGTTAATTTTGTGTCATTAATCATGTAAAATATTTCACTATTTAATATGTAAAATATTTCCGCATCTGGCTCTTTAATCCCTCTGCTGCTCCTTGTGGCTTCGGGAAATAAATATTGAGTGTTTAATTTAAATCAATTTTATTTTAGTTAGTTATTTTTCTTAATATGACGATCATGGTGATCTTTTAACTACACATTACCGAGAGCAGGGGAAGGAAACCCACCGCTTTTGCGTTTGAATGAAAGAGCCCACTGGCTTTGCTTTGAATAAAGCGTTTATGGTGGAGAGGGAATTGTAGTGCGTAACACCATTTATTGTGCAACTGGCAACCCAGCCTGTTAGTCAGGAGTGCCGCATATTCTGATCGGCAAGTAGTTCCCTGAGAAGTGGGCTGCCCAGGAAGCAGGAAGGGTACACTTTAAAGTACACTGTTTTGGCACTGTTATACTTCCATAATCTTGGATCATTCAAATAAAATGTTAGATTTTTTTTGCTGAAAATAGGCCGCACAACCGCCAATGTGCGACATCCACCGCTTTATATTAACAGTCTTATTTCACTCAGGTCGACAGCTGACTGCACGCACCAGCACACACGATGACGACACACAGAAACAGAAGGCATTGTTGTTTTTGCTGCAGGTGGATAATTTATGTTCAGCTTTTTATTTCATAAATACGAGGAGGACTGAGTATTTAGCTTAAAGGTACCTTTAACCCAGCGTCTTTTTATTCAAAGTTCAAAATGTTTTTGTTGAATGCAGAAATAAAACACCTTTTTCTCTGTAGCACTTCATTGTTTTTATAAATGCAACACACTATAGTTTTTAATACATATCATAAAGGTAAAAAAAAGATATACTGTATGCAGTAATTTACTACTGTAAGGGACCACCACTAGAGGTCACTGTGGTGTATGTAGGTTTGTGTGTATGTGCGGGTGCTCACCTGAACCGAGGAGGTTCATTAGATCACCTATAAATAGCTAATTATTCTGGGAAACTGGGTCGAGCATTGTTTTTGTGTTTTACTGTCAGTATGTGTGCAGTTTTGTTTTAAATTTTATTTGTATGTTGATATAAGTTTTGTTCTGTTAATTCAAGAAGGCTCTAGATTTTGGTAATATTTTATGTTGTGTATTTCTGGATTAGTGGAACTGATTTGTAAAGTGTTGTGTTCGTTACAAGGGTTTTTTGTAAGTACTGTTACATGTGTGTTTAGCTTCTTACATGTTTAGAAAACTACAAACACTGTATGTTTCGCTTCTTGTGTGCTTGTTTAGGTCCCAGTGTGTTTATCATCATGTGTGCTTAGTTATTTGTCTAGCCAAGTGAGCACTTAGCCGCTAGCAGTTTAAATATATTATATATATATATATATATATATATATGTGTGTGTGTGTGTTCAATCATAATGGGTTTCTTTTGTTCAGGCCCAGCAGGAAGTTCCTTCACCACTCGCAGGGTAAAATTGTTCTTACAGGATATTCTACATTTGTACTTGTGAACCTCATTCTTATTTACACCTCGCCTCTGTATATTTGGGTTTTTGTGATTAGGGTGGATCTTTGAAGAACCAGGTACCACAACCAGCCGCACAAATCAATGTGGCAGGAGCTGATGATGACTGGGAGTTGATTTTCGTTTTGATTTTGTAGAAGCCTTCAACTGAATGTTGGCTCTTTTCTGTCAGATGTTTTCTGGCTACCTTTTGAGTAGTGTGTGTGTGTGTGTGTGTAGGCATTATTTCTCTATGGAGGAAAAAAAATAATTGTTTTGCTAGTGTGCCATATGAATAAATTCACACAAGATGTTTACCTTAGCTGTTTTGTGAATTCTTTGAGTGTTTATTCTGTCAGGTACTGTATCACAGGTATACTGTATGTGGTTATTGATTGCAGCACATCTGTAAGCATCATTCCAGATGTTTTTTTGTTGTTGCATCATCCATGTATGGCATAATTTGTTTGGTACAATGGCGGTTCATACAAAAGATTGTACTCCACACACACAACTTTTAAATTCGCCTTAAAGATTTTGAAGAAAAATTGATGTGAGAAAAATAAGCAATATGAATAGAGGTGGAAGTAAAGAGAAGCACATAAGTTACAATTTTGGGATGGTCTCTATGTAAGAGTTCAACAGTGTGCTAATCTGATTTCTGAAGGTTGCTAAATGTTCTCTAGTGAGTGACTAGGAGTAGAGTGAGAATACGGTTTGAATGCATTAAATGACACACTAATGGAGGTCGTGAGGTCAGATGTTTGTTTATGGAGGTGAGTATTTCTGTGTACAGTTTCAAACAACATAGTTGACAAAGAAGGGTCAATGTAAGGTTAGTATGCTTTAAAAAGATTAGTATTTTCAAGTCAATGCGTTCAGTGTGGTGTTGGTCACAAATTGGATGAAATTCTCAGGCAGAACGTAAGCAGATCTTACGTGAGTAGGTTAAACAGCTTGCACTTGATCATTTTTTTCACATAGAGTGAGAATAGATTCAGTATGAAACTCTTATTCATTAGAAAATGACTCCTGCAAAGCTTAATGAGGTTAAATCTATCATGAAAATAAGATGATTTGAGTTGAGTGCATGGTCTAGTAATCTAGACACCAAATACTTGTGGACTTCTTTCTCCTGTTGAGTCATGTGCATTTACAGACGCTAGAGGAATTGAACAATGTACAGTCAAGTACAAATGTAAATATTTAAACATAGACTGGTATTGAGATTTCAGCTGTCTACTACTGTATATCATTGATAAATGTAAATTTACATTTTATTGTTAGAAAATGTGTGTGTGTGTGTGTACTGTGTGTGTGTGTATATATATACTTTTTTTAGGGGGGGGGGCTGTTTACATTATGTGGAACCTCATACAAATTAAGTTTGTATTCCATATCTTTCACTTGATTTGGATGGTGAATATCCTCAAAGTAAACCTGAAGGTCTGCATTTTTAATTTTAAGTTCAATATGCAGTTGATATAATTTTTCTTTTGGACTTGACCTCATCAGGTTCAAATATTTATGAAATTAATTATGCACACATTTATGCTCTTTTAAGGTATACAGGTTTTAATGGCAAATAGATCGATGCAAAACAACCGATGCCAGTCATTCCATGGGTTGGGATGGATGGGAGAAATAGTAGTTAATGTTGTTAGGTTTAATAAATCTACTGTGAACAGTAAGAGATTGATGACCAGGTCTACTGGGTTTGTGCCCAGTGTAATGCAACATGATGCATAGAATGTGAGCCCATGTCTTTGTCACAGAATCTGAAATTTAATATAAGAACTCGCATGCAGCTTCACCAATCAAATTAATGGACTGGATCTAAGTGTTGTATAATTAAATTTTTATTATTTTTAATTTTATTAAGTTCATTATTCTACAGTGAGAGATTATTCATAAGTGGAAAGCATTCAAGAAGGTCAGACCATGCAATACTTTTTTTCCCTTTTAAAAAAAAAACAATTTTAAAAGTTAGATCTTGGACCCTACAGACCTCACTTAGCATGTTATTTGTTAACGTCCATGCCAGCACAATTAGAAGTAGAACAAATATAGTTTGGAGTCCAAAGTGGAGTTGTTTGGCCTTGATGTCCAGCATCATATTTGGCAAAAGCCGAACTCACCATTTCAGCAGAAACAACTTGTATCCTCTCAAGCATGGCAGTGGAGAGTTGATGATTTGGGTTTGTTTTGCAGCTACAGGATGTGTGCATCTTGCAGTCATTGAGTCAGCCTTATAGAGCATTTTTGCTTGGTTGATATCCAACAGGATAATGATCTGAAGCACACCAGTAAATCTACATCAGAACAGCTTAAAATAAAAAGAATCGAGGTATTGTAATGGCCTAGTCTAAGTCCAGACTGCATACCAGTTGAGAGAGCTGTGCCTAAACCAATGCCTAAAAGGCTAAATGAACTGAAACAAGTAAAGAAGAATGGGCCAAAATTCCTCCACAGCGATGTGAGAGACTGATGAAGACTTACAGGAAACGATAGCGTAAAGTTGTTGCTGCTAAACAAGTTATTGAATCATATGAGATACTTAGTATTGCCCACTTTAATTGTTTTTGACTTTTTTGTAATTGCACAGTGAAGCAGCTTATATGTTGTTTTTTCGTCTGAGGTTGTGGTTACCCAATACTGAGACTGGCAAAGATCAGATGATGTTTAAAAAATTAGTTTTACACAAAAACACAGAATTAAAAGAGGGGTACTAACTTTTGCACACAACTGTAAATGCTTTTATTTTTCACATATACATTACAGAGCAGTTCAGTTGTTTTATCATGTATCCTAGTTTGCTAGGCAGGTGGGAGCAGATTAGGTTAAGTGGTAGCTTGGTCATAGTGGGGCTTGAACCACCAACCTTCTTATTATTAATCCTGGAACTTTGCCACATTTTGTCATGTTATAACCACAAAAAATGTTTTTTCTTCGGATTTTATGTGATGGACCAACACAAAGAGGCTTATAATTGTAAAGTGGAAGAAAAGACAAATGCTTTTTTTTAACCAAAAAAAATCTGAAAAGTGTGGTTTGTTTGTGTTCAGCCCCCTGAGTCAATACTTTGTAGAACCACCTTTTGCTTCCATTACAGCTGCAAGCCTTTATGGGTATGTCCGTACCAGCACATCTAGAGAATAAAATTTTTGCCCAAGCTCAGGCATATTGTGTGGAGGGTGTCTGTAAACAGCAATTTTCTAGTGTTGCCACAGATTCTCAAGTGAACTTTTACTGAGGTTTTCTAACACAAATATTCTTTGATCTAAACCATTTCATTGTAGCTCTGGCTATATGTTTAGGGTTGTCCTGGTGGAAGATGAATCTCTGCCCCAGTCTCAAGTCTTTTGGAGACCCCAACAGGTTTTCTTCCTAGATTGCCCTGTTTTTGGCTCCATCCATCTTGTTGGTGGCGGCTTCTCTGATTAATGCTCTCCTTCAGTTAAGGTGGATGGCCCTGTCTTGGTAGGTTCATATTTGAGCCATACTCTGTCCATTTTCGGATGATAGATTGAACAGTGCTTAGTGAGATATTGAAAGCTTGCGATATTTTCTTTATAACCTAACTCGTCTTTAAACTTCTCCACAATTTTATCCCTGACCTGTCTGGCGAGTTCCTTGGGCTTTATGTTTCTGTAATGTTCTCTAACAAACCTCAGAGCAGCTGTATTTATGCTGAAATTAAATTATACACATAAGAACTCTTTACTAGGTGACTTCTGAAGGCAATTGGTTCCACTGGATTTTGGATCAGAGTAAAGGGATGTACACCACACTTTTCAGATATTTATTTGTTGAAAATTCCAAAAAAGCGTTAGTCATTTCTTTTCCACTTTACAATGATGTGCCACTTGGTGTTGGTCTATCACATAAAATTACATAAAATCTTAATAAGTTTGTGGTATTGTGACGTAAAAAAAAATTCACTAAATGTATCATTGAGCCACCACAAGTGTTTTGATGAAAGAAAAGCGAACACAGATGTTCATTTGTCCTTATCAGCAGAATTGAAAGCAGAAATAGTCCAAAGGAAACTGACTCAACATGTCATCACTGTTGTTTTTTTTTTTTTTTTTGTTGTTTAAGATCTGATGATTTGGCGGATAAGGTTAGTAATATACGTAAGATAAAGGTATAATGAATGCGTGATGCATTCGTTATAAATTTCTTGAGTTGAGTTGCAGTGCGGTCAGAGATTGTGTGTTGGTTCCTCCTAAGCTGAATGGGGTGTGGTTCCTGGCCAGGGGCCCAGGATTTTTATAAATCCCTAATAGACCGTGACTCAGGATGAACCGGAATGATGAATGGATGGATGGATGGATGGGTGGGTGGGTTGATCCCTTTGTTATGTACAGTACATATTGTATTCATATCCTTAGTTATGTACGCACAGCGCCGCGCTACCGTATGAAACGTACATTCACATCAACTACCAAACAGAGTTTTATTAGTAATCTC